>JAVJIF010006963.1:0-195572 GCA_038442645.1 Agave tequilana | reverse complement strand
CTCGTGAGCCCAAAATGCTGCCGTGGACGAGTCCGGGTCCACACTCGTGAGCCCGAACCCGTGCTAACGCGCACTGTGCGGGGTCAGAGTTGCTGAAAACCTGTGCCAGGCTGTCTAATCCCGATGCGACGTGCTACAAAACTAGCAAAAGATGGAAATGACGACGATGAAGGGGTAGCCCTAATGACTAATTTACCCTTAAGCTTCTCGCCCATTGTCGAGTTCGTATCAGGGCAGTTTGGTAAATAACGTGACGACCCGCTCCGCTTCAAGTCGTCGCCGATTTAATCTCGCGGCGCAACGCGGTTCGAGTTTCAAATACCAGTCAACGTAACGCCGCCAGGCGACAGCGAACGAAATGGCGCCACGTGTAAGGCGTCACTGTTACTGAGAAGAAGGGGCCACGCGCGACACGCTAACGCGCTCCGCCATCGAAGCTTCCTCTCTCGTTTAAAAAACCCTTCATCGCCCTCCATTTTTTTCGTCTTCGCTCTCTCCAGTTCCCGTCGGGTCACCGCCCAGTGAACTTCTCCGCTCTAAAATCACCTCCTTTGTTCTGTTCTATTCTATCCCCAAAATATATCGCATTTTTTTCCCGTCAAATTGATTGTCTCTCCTATCAAATTATACCGATTCAGAGTACATAATGGCGACGTCGACTTCTTATTGGTGCTACCGTTGTAGCCGATTCGTTAGGGTTTGGCCTGACGACTCCATCATCTGCCCCGGATGCGACGGTGGCTTCCTCGAAGAGATCGAGTCGCCCCCTCCCCCTTTCCCCTCGGGCGAGCTCCGCCACCGCCGGTACCGCCACCCCTCAGATCTCCGGTTCCGCCGCCGAAACCGCGGGTCCGGCGGCGACCGATCCCCTTTCAACCCCGTCATCGTCCTCCGCGGACCGTTGGACGCCGACAGGGCCCCCGTGACGAGAAGCTTCGAGCTCTACTACGACGACGGGGTCGGAAGCGGCCTGCGGCCGCTGCCGGCGAGCATGTCGGATTTCCTGATGGGGTCCGGGTTCGAGCGGCTGCTGGATCAGCTGGCGCAGATCGAGATCAACGGGATCGGGGATGGCCGGGGCTGCGACCACCCGCCGGCGTCCAAGTCCGCCGTGGACTCGATGCCGACGATCTCGATCTCCGACCTCCACGTCGGCGGGGACGACTCGCAGTCGTCGCACTGCGCGGTGTGCAAGGAGGCGTTCGAGGTCGGGCGGAGGCGAGGGAGATGCCCTGCAAGCACATCTACCACCAAGACTGCATCTTGCCGTGGCTCTCGCTCCGGAACTCGTGCCCTGTCTGCCGATACGAGATGCCGTCGGAGATCCGCGGCGGCGGGGGCGAGGGGGAGGAGGAGGAGGCGGTGGGGCTGACGATATGGAGGCTTCCCGGCGGCGGATTCGCCGTGGGCAGGTTCACCGGTGAGCGGCGGGGGGTGGCGGGGGAGAGAGATCTGCCCGTGGTGTACACGGAGATGGATGGCGGGTTCGGAGCGGGTTCGGGGGGCGGGCAGCCGAGGAGGGTGGTGCGGGGCGAGAGAGGAGGGAGGGCGGGGACGAGCAGGGGAGGGGGGATCGGAAGGGCTTTTCGTAATTTCCTGCTGACCTTCTGGCGGAGGAGGAGATCGAGTTCAGAGTCTTCGGGTTCGACGAGGAGGAGTTCATCGTCGTCTTCTTCGAGAGTTTTGAGGATTCACAGAGGTGGAGGAGCGCAGATTTTGCAATAGGGAGGAGGTTGGGATTTCCTTAAAATCTTGAATTTTTAGATTGGTATTTAAAACAAAGAAGGAAAAAAAAATTTGTAGCTTGTTGTTAGAGGAGAGGGAGAGGACTGTAAGGTCTATTTGTGAATTCTTTTGTTGATCTATCGGTATAATTCGGTGTGTAAATAGAAGAAAAGAAGTAGAAAGAACTGGCAGAATTGTCAGAAATTGAAGGAGAGAAGAAACTGCCATTGTTTCATATAATGATATTCATTTAGATATTCCCAGATTTTGTGAGTTTGGCTCTTTTATCTTTTTTTTTTGCTTTGATTGGCTGAGATCGTTGAAGAATTCGCA
Organism: Agave tequilana; assembly: GCA_038442645.1. Taxonomy (NCBI): domain Eukaryota; kingdom Viridiplantae; phylum Streptophyta; class Magnoliopsida; order Asparagales; family Asparagaceae; genus Agave; species Agave tequilana. The sequence continues at coordinate 193,514 of JAVJIF010006963.1, read as the reverse complement.
TATTGAATCGAAGCACTAACCTGTTGGCATAAAATTTATAAAGATTATAAAATAAACAGTACTTGCGCTTTATCAAAATTCTCCCTTCAAGATTTGAAGCTCATTTTGACCTCGAAAAATTCATGGAGACAAGTAAAGCTTTCATCAGCACAATCTTCATAAAAGCAAAGCTGCATTGTGCTTTTCAAATCTGTCAAGCAAAATATACTACATGGCGTGGCACTCTGTATGCACTGCACAACTAGCAGTACCTCCCAAGACAAGTTGATCTTGAGAGTTTAGCATATATTGAGAAATTTTGGAAAATCATTCTTCTCGAAAGAAATTAAACATAAAAAAAAGGAAAAAGAAAACAAAAGGAACAACTGGTGAGTTGTAACAAGTGCAAGGAAAGCCTAGAGGAGGCCTCTTCAGCAGTCGATGCGTCCAAGCGACGCTCCTCATCACAAAAGAGCTTGATTCTCAGTAAAGCACCAATGATGCAAACACTGGTCACAAAAATCCGTCTTCTAAATAATTCGCAGTGTGAAACTTGGAATCAGGAACGGCTCCCAACTAGGGATAGCTTCACTTCACCGAACGAAAAAAAATTATCAGCAATGCCAACCGCAATTTGATAGGGGCAGCAAGGAAAGACAGGGCCCCCTAATAAACATGTTATCAGTGTTTGACACTGGCAAAACACAAACCAACTTCAGCTCGAGCCTGAAGCTCTCCCAGGGCTTGTACAACCTTTTCACGATTGGTCATGGTCTTATCCTCCTTGAGCATATTTTTCACTCTGCAGAAAACAAAAAATGCACAAAAACAGCACATCGGAGTGGTTAAGAAGCACTGACGATAGAAAAGAATATCAGGGGTTAAAATGACAAGGCAATGAAACAGCCATCTAGATGCACATAAAATATATCTAATCGAGAACAACAAACAGGTGATGCCCAATAACATAATTCCACAAACTGAAGCATTTGAGTCAGTCAGAAAGAAACGGCAGTAGCATTGATCCAATTTATTGCGAAGACAACAATGTTACATCAATTTACAGAAATATTCCTCAAGGATATGCTGCACCGTTAGAGATGTGTTGGCAATACTAGGTTTTGTGTCAGTGGTTACAAAATCGTGTATTTGTGTGCCCTTATGACCGGATGTTGTTAATCAGCTTGAACAGAAGAGGTTATCCATTATTTTTTATCAACATCATGGCGTTATTTACCATAGGGTTTAATGTTATTAGTCGTATAATCCGGTTGAGATGGTCCGTAGAGATTACTTTCCTCACAGATCTTAAGAATGTACCTGGAGGACATCCCTCTTTCCATCATAAAGAGTTTTCACTTAATAGTGCTAGGTCTTGACTATGATTACTACATTGCTCCAGAGAATCATCTGTTTATCTGTTTCCTATAGTTACTGATCACTTGATATTAAAATTTGTTAGCAAGTTACATGCCAAACTGGCCTTCTAGCGTTATGGCAAACCCCTCACTTATGCATAGACTTGGCTAGAAATCTGGCATCTATTTTGAAGGTTGATGACTGATTCTACAAATATGTTTCAAACCTTTGCGGAAGCCTCATGCTCCATAGGCAACCATATTTAATAGGATAAAGCAAAGATCATCAGCAGTGTTGTTTCCATATCCATTGAATCGTGTCAAAAGTAACTTCATTCTAGCAATTTTCAAGATCAGTAATGAATTCAGATAATTGAGATGTAGCCTAGAAGATGTTCATGCTATCAATAGGACAATTGGTGACAAAATCTGAAGACTCCACTAAGTAGGAAAACCTCAGGGACGCGTTTCATATAAAAATCTAACTATCAATCTATAAGTAATGTTACTTTGATGAGTGATATACACTATTATTACTTCCGTATTCCTGAAGCAGTCTCCCCCTACACTGCCTGGCTACATCTGCGAACATAACCAAATCATGTCCTCTCTTCTGAACTCTCCTTATCTTCACCTCACAGGTCTCTCCAGCAAAGCCTATATGTGTTTTTGAATAATGTTTGATCGCATCTTGGTTCAATTCTTCAACATAAACATCAGTTCCTCTTTTTAGTCCTCTGCACCTCTCTGAACTTCTTCTTGGAAAATTCTCCATGTTCATTTTTTTTTTCCTTCTCTCAAACAACTCATGAATTTCTCATATGGTCTTGCATCAGCAGTGCAGGAGGACATGTATAGAGAAAAAGGATCTTCTGATAGGGTTTTGGATGATTTTCCTGACCCTTCTTCAATACTCCCTAGTCCTTAATCTACGTCCCGAAGACCAACACCAAAAACATATACTAGAGAAACCTTAATTCCTCCAATCTGAGTTTCTTTTCTTACCGACAGAAGCCCGCGGAGAAGACTTAATAATAATAGGACTGTTGGGCCAGGTAATATCTCTAACCAAATTAAACAGACGATTTAGGAAATCCAGGCTATCCATTCTCTGGGCATAAGAGGTTGTCTCCTGGGCAACAGCATCAGTGACAACTTTATATCTAATAGCATATCAGTTTTTGGACAGTTCTGCCCTCCTGGCTGCCTATTCAATGATCAAGGGGCATAGTCTAGGACAAGTTCAGTTACAAGGACAAACCAGATAGGTAAAGAAGAAATCCCATATCTCCTAATATGAAGAATGGACAGTACTAGATGTGTTCTAGCTACAGTGCTATACCTTGTACTTTACAGTGTGGAACACAATTCCCCAGAAAAATTTTCAGTTTCCATTCTTACTCTCACAGAAATACTAGCCTATTGCTCCTAAACTGCATGAACTGACTGTATCTCCAGTAAGGGTATGTTGTACTGTAAAATGATCTGACCAAACACCCCATTATAGAAGTACACACACAACCAATCGCTAGAAATGACCACATATACAATCTGCCACCATTTAGGCTGCTCCACGCAGTTGACTAAGGGGGCTAATTTGTCATGCAATCAAAGGCCATAAATCTCGGGAGGAAACTAAGAGCCAGGTTTCAAATTAAGCTAATACTGAAGTGAAATTAGAAAGTTAACCATCAAAGCATAATTGCACACCTCCGAACAAAAGCTGTATCGCCATGACCGCTGGATACTATGCATAAAGCATTCGCAGGCAATGCTTTGTAAAGCTTTTCAATTCTGGCATCAATACGTGTCAGAATGTCCTTCAATTCAGCGCCTATGGTAACATGTGTTGAATCTTTGGTTCTGGATTTCCCATTACATGTGAGCTCCGCAATAAACTGTGCAAGTTGACAATTCAACTTCTCTGGATCTTGTGCTTGCATATTGAAATATGAGCTCAATTCTGAAAAACGGGTCCAAACAAAGCTTGATTTTTCATTTTTTACCTACATTGATCAATGAAACTTGTTGAATACAATTGTTTCACCATAGAAATTAACAAGAAAACGGTTCCTCAAGTATAATACCAACCTCTTTTATGGCTTTAGAAAGAGCCTCGTCATCAGAGGAAACCGGAATAGAATTGCATAAACCATCAGAATATCTCTTCACTATGGATATATCATCAACAATAGAGCAGGTTTTGCCTTTTTCATGCAAGACGGAAACCAAATTTCTCCGTATGAATGACGGAGAACCAAAATCTGGTCCTGTTGAAGCATAAATAGAAGAGTAAGACAAATTGTATAGATATTCTTAAAAAAAAAAATATTGCATATACAGAAAGCATGATGGCGAGAAGAAACATAACAACGTAACATGCATCTCAATCAAATACAAAAGTAATCCATATAAAATCAAAAATCAAATAAGCTCTATAAGTTTATTAAGTTAACCTGTATAGTCACAAGTATGTGGAGCCATAAGTTAGCACAAGTAACCTGTGACAATGATTTGAATGATATTCTGTCAGTTTTACCATGTAGGAATCTCACTTTGCTTCTCTCTCATTGAATTGCACCTCAGGGCCAAAATTATTTGAAACCAAACAATTATGTTTCCCTCTTCTTCATCTAGCACCCTTCCTAGCGGGCAAGATTCAAAAGTTGCATTTTGGTTGAAGAAACTGCATAACCAATAAGCAGTTCTCTCTAACCACTAACTGCCTTCTAGACCTTAGAGTAAGACACTAAGACCTCTCCTGTCAATATTTACCCGGTGAAGAACTTGGGACCAACTCCTAGACCAACATCCAGCAGTAAACATTTAGCTAATCAATCAATATATCCTTAAAGATGTAAAATTATTCTCCATAGACAACCCTGACTTGCATGACAATGATGACGATAATTATGTCTAATGATGAGAAATGGGATGGAGAAAATGGCATGTTAAAACAGATAGGAAATTTCTCAACATAAGTTGTTTGTATCCACTTCGAAGTTAATTGTCAAGGGACATTTGAACTCCCTAGGTTCGTACACTGAATAATAGAAACTATGTTCATCAAATACTAAGACAAATCACAAGGATATTAGATAATCTAAAAAGAGGTAATGGAAGAATTCTTATTGATAAATTGTGAGGGAATGGAAGAATTCTTACTGATAAATTGTCCTAAATTGAACTGTGGATCAGAAACTATCTGAACTCCCCACCCCCCCCCCCCCCCCCCCCCCCCCCCCCCCCCCCCACCAAAGATTAACAGCTATAAGATTCAAAAGCTACTATCATTGATTTGTTTCCATAATATATTGTTTAGATAATAGCAGATAGCAGACATGCAAACACAAGTCAAACATTATACCACGCCTAATTTTCAGAAGTGCTAGTTCCATTGCAGCTCTTGCATCTTCAATACTGTCATGTCCACATTCTGGTGCCTGGATCTGCCGGGAAAGAAATTTCTTTGCTAGATGTCGCAGAGCTGTCTTATACTCAAACCACGAGGATTTTGGTACAGAACAGCAGTATCAATCACCAAGTCATGAGATATCTTCAATGCTAAGAGGTCGTTCTCTAGAGAGTGCCCAACAAGAATTGTTTCTTTGTAGACAGTTCTGATAAACTCTTCCTGCAAACAATATCAAGAACCCCATTGGAAAGTTAATGAACACATTCAAATATGAGGATCTATAGTTTACCAGTATATCCACACACAAAATGAAGAAAAGAAAAAAGGAAAAATAATAAAGGAAGATTAATTAAATGACATATAGACGCACCTGAATATCCCTGAGTGATGTTGTCACGCCATCTAGCATCTCACGTGTTATTCCACTATACCTGCATAAAAATGACAATGAACTCCGGTATATCGATTTCCATAAATTTAACTGCGAAAAAAATTATTTTACATATTGACTCTAGTTTATAGTAAATAAAATACAATAGAAATACATGCAAATAGTGAAGAAAAAAATAAAGCACTAGTGATATGTGCAGACATCAAATAATTATGAGGATAAAGTTATGGGCATGAATTATATCTCATTCATCTACTAATTTTAATTAGGCTAGATCTTAGAATATATTTGAACCAAGAAGTTTACATATAATGATTAAACAACTTGCATGACAACTACCATTCTCACATCAACCCATCTTGTTTCTAGAAATATTGGAGGTGTCATAAAACCTAGAAGGCTAGATGCCAAGTATGACTTACCTTATTGGTCATGAAGGACCAATGGATCCATACCCAATCTATAAACATTATGAGATATGAAGCTAGGATGTAATCTATAACAAGAAACATGGCCTACGCGTTAGGTTATTCAAGCGACATGAGACTTGAAGGAGATGTATGCAGACAGAGCAACTCAAAGTGATATGATACTAGAAGGAGATTTACTTGGTGGGGCCACAATAACGATAAACCAAAAAACTTTAAATTAAGAGAAGCCATGATTCCAACAACCTTGTTTGAGGAAGGATCAGTAATGGAAGGACCGCTATTTTGATTCCAAATTATAAAGATCATATGGGTCAGCTAAATCAACTAGTGTAGAACACAATTAAAAAGTTAAATTGGTGCAGGTTAACCAGCTTCATCCTCTTTTACAAATAATATCTTTTAGATATATGCTTGACATTGGCGAAAAAGAGAATTATGTAAATAGTAGTACATTTTTAACATGTACTAACCTATTTAAGTTCTATAGTATCTTTTCCTCTCCATTTTTCTAACTAATAATATAAGCAAAATATATAGAAATTCTTACATGTGAAGATGCCACATTATGTATGAAATTTTTTTTAGACATTGCATGATGGGAGAGCCAAAATAAATGTAAAGGTTGAGAAATGAATATACAATATATTTTAAAGTAAGAATTTGGAAGAGCAGTAAGGTAAGAAGGAAGTACGAGGAACCAAAACCCCACATTTAATCCACATTATAACTTCTTAAATAAAAGAGACTTGCTACCAACTATAAAATCTACATTTGACAATGCATAATATGACATAGCCATCTGCATTTCAACACCAAGGTAACAACTATATGATATATTAATATCTATGCCACCTTAACTTTTCAGTGTCAGAACATTCTAATGCTAGCAGCGTGCTAAAGTGTACTTTTGAAAGGGAGTTAAAAAAAAAAAAAGAGAGAAAACTTATCTTCTCAGAGCTCATAATCTAGAGTTATATAATACACACCTTGTATTGTAATCAGTTATAGCATTGAAAGGTTGGACCAGCTTGTCTAGCACCACCTGAAAAGGGGAAAAAAAATGATGTATGGTAAACATAAAACATATAAGCAAATTTGTTTAAGCCTGCTATTAGCTATTATAATTTGCCTTTGGTGTTAGGATGAGCATTAAGCCTTTGAATTTTTTTCTATATTGTGAAGTTATGGCTTATAATGCCATTCTTGGTGGATGATCGCCAAGGGGAGCACATATCAAGGAAGTGATCTTCACTCTTCCATTCTTGATATGTTTCTCAGGTAGTATACTCTCATTATGTTCTAACTTTATAGTCTCATGAAAAATGAAATCATTAATAGTTAAGGATTCTACATTTTTACTTTTTAAATAGTAACTTTTAGAAAGCAAAGTACTCATAATTTATGTTTCTTCATTATTTCCATTAGATATTAAATTTATTGCTTCAAATAATTTTCCCTAATTTCTGCGTGTTTTGAATTTATGTATTTATTGATTATTATGGATATTTTAGCAAATAATTGAAAAAAAGGAAACTCACTACGCAGCGCCGAGATGCCTACCTAGGGCTATGAGTCTGACACCTAAATAAATGCACTAAATGCTTTTATAACACCATGTGTACCTTCTTCAAATAACAACCAAATTTGTTGCCTCCAATCTGGGAGTATAAACGGGTCGAGTCGGGCGGGTTTTGGAGTACTTTTACACATGAACCCAAAAAAAATCGGTCAGGTTTTTTTAAGAGATAAAAACCCAACCATCGGATTTCGAGAAGGTTCAGGTTTCAATTTAGTTCCAATGAGTTGGGCGGGTTGGTTGGATTAAACTTCAACATTAGTGGGGTTAACAGCATTTTTGAAGATAAAAGTTTCCAAAATTTGACGATATATAGCACTTGAAGTTAACATAAGTTTCAAAAGCCACCACAACATATTCTCGCAATGATTAATAAATGTGAACTTACTTAAACATAAATTAATATTTAAGTCTTACTAGTTGTTACTTGAAAATTGCTTATATTGAAGTCATGGTGATGAGAATATATGCATTTAAATGACTAATTAGTGTCAAGTGCCATATATTAAAATAACTAACAAGTTAATATCTATTTAGGTGCGGATGCGAGTTCGGGTTTTGATGGGTTCGGGTCAAGTGAGTTCTGGAAAAATGAAAAAACCCATCCACTGGGTTTCAGGAGGGTTTCAAAGGTTGTAAAAAACCTGCTTTCCGTCCAGCGTGATTTGTGTAGGACCCAACACCATTTTACACCCCAAGTACTAGGTGCTGAATAATTCAAAGCAACCTTGCACCAATCCTACATTTGATGGGAATTCTCGTAGACAGCTATTGGGCTTTTACTTTTTACAAACCTTGGGTGCTTGGATTGGCAGCCATTATATAACCTCTTTACTTTTTGCCCAAGGGTGAGGATGGATAAAGATATTGGCGTGTCTACCTTAAAATCAAGGGAATGAACCATGTAATGAATTACAACAGCTAACATTAACTTCTATAAAGAAATAATTCACGCTAAGGAGTGTTTTGCTGGTAATAATGGGACGATGCAGAATATTATTAAACTTCATCATAGAGTTGGCAAGAGGAAGGCTCTCACATCAGAGTTCGAAAACTCGGCCGAGTCGTATCCGACTCGGCCCCCTCCGGTACGACTCGGAGGCCCGAGTCAACAGAAGATCGCCGAGTCGACCCGGATCGGGTCCGACTCGGACCCGACTCGGCCGAGTCGTTCACGACTCGGCCGAGTTGACCGAGTCGGGTCCGAATTGGACCCGATCCGGGTCGACTCGGCGCCCGTGACCCCTCCCTTAAAACGCGCTGAGAGAGAGAGAGAGATCAGATCTGATCTCTCTCTCTCTCTCTCTCGCCCTCGCCGTCCCCGCAACGCCCTCGCCGTCCCCCCGCGTCGCCGTAGCTGTCGCCGTCGCCGTCCGTCTGCAGGTAAATTCTCCTCTCCCCTCTCTCCCTCTCACTCTCTCTCCCCCCTCTCCCTCTCTCTGTGGCCTCTCTCTCCTCTCTCTGTCTCTCTCCCCCGCAGCGGCGCACTCTCTCTGCCTCTCTCTCTCTCCGCGCAGCGACTCTCTCTCGGCTCTCTCTTGTCTTCTCTCTCTCCGTAGCGACTCTCTCTCTCTCCGCAGCGACTCTCTCTCGCAGCGACTCTCTCACTCTGTATCTCTCTCTCACTCTCTGTCGGACTCTCTCTCTCCCCTCTGTATCTCTCTCACTCTGTATCTCTCTCTCTGTCGGACTCTCTCTCTCCCTCTCCCTCCCTCTGTATCTCCCTCTCTGTCTCTCTCTCTCCCTCTCCTTCAGTCTCTCTCTCCCCTCCCCTCTCCCTCTCAGTCTCTATCTCTCTCTCTGTCCTCTCTCTCTCTCCGTCTCTCTCTCCTCCCCTGTGTTCCCCTCTCTCTCCTCTGTCTCCGTCTCTCTCTCCTCCACTGTGTTCCCATCTCTCTCCTCTGTCTCCGTCTCTCTCCCTCTCTCTGTTCCCTCTTCTCTCTAATTAATTTGCATTTAATGTCATTTAATTTAGTTTAGTTTAGGTAAAGTTAATTTAACTTAATTTAGGCTAATTTAATCTAATAAAGTTTTGTAATTAAGTTAGGTAATTTAATAATTTTATTGAAGTTAGGTAATTAAGTTAGTGTAGGTTAATCTAGTATAAACTAGTTTAGTTTAATTTAATGTAATTTAATTTAATTGAATTGAATTTAATTTAATTAAATTAGTTTAGTTAACTTAATTTAGGTTAATTTAATTTAATAAAGTTTTGTAATTAAGTTAGGTAATTTAATAATTTTATTGAAGTTAGGTAATTAAGTTAGTGTTGCTTAATCTAGTATAAACTAGTTTAGTTTAATTTAATTTAGTTTCATTTAATTGAGTTTAATTTAATGTTTTTTAATTTAGTTAATTTTAGTATTAATTTAATTTAACAGATAATTTTTTTAAATTTCAGTATGGCTCCAAAGCAACGCGATATTGGATGGGAACATGGTACCCCTGTTGGTGGAAGTAGAAAATTTGTGAAGTGTAATTATTGTGGGCAACAAGTCCATGGTGGTATCACTAGATTGAAGCAGCATATAGCACATGTACCCGGTCAGGTGGAAGGATGCTTGCGAGTATCAAAAGAGATATCTCAAATAATGAGACGACATCTTTCTGAAGGTAGCAAAGAAAGAGCGGCCATAAAATCTAAAAAAGAGCGACTTATGAGATCTTTAAGTGAGGAAGATTTCTATGATGTGACCGAAAAAGATTCTGATAATGAAATTGAAGAAGTTGGTGGTTTAGGAGGAGTTGAAAGAAGACAACTAAAACAAGCCATGAAAGAAAGTCGTGAAATGGCTTGGAGATCGGCAGAAGGAGTTGATATTGGTGGCAGTAGTTCACAGCCTTCAGGATCAGGGAGTAACCGTGGATTGCGTCGGAGTATGACTATGAGAGAAGCTGAAATTCTAGCTCGTGGTATTGATCCTTACATGTTCCCAACAAAACAGAAATCAATCAAAAGCATGTTCTCAACTGAGAATATGAAAAAGGTTGGGAAATCCGTGGCGAAGTTCTTTCACTACAATGCAATACCATTCAATGCAGCTGATAGTGGTCCTTACTACCAAGCCATGATTAATACTATTGCGGAGACAGGCCCAGGTGTAAAAGGCCCTACAGGGTACCAGATTGGCAATCTATATTTAGAGGAGGAAGTGAAAGAAATTGGAGTATATATTGCTTCAATAAAAATAAAATGGCCGCAGTATGGTTGCACGATCATGTGTGATGGATGGAGTTCTCATAATAGAAAGCCTATTGTTAATTTCATGATTTATTGTGATAGAAGCATGATCTACCGTACTTCTGTTGATACCACTAATATCTCGAAGAATGCTGAGTATATATTCTCGCTAATGGATAAAGTTGTTGATGAAGTTGGCGAAGAAAATATCGCGCAGGTTGTAACAGATAATGAGGCAAGTTTCAAAGCAGCTGGTCACATGTTGATAGAGAAGAGAAAACATTGTTTGGTCTCCCTGTGCAGCACATTGCATTGATTTGATGCTTGAAGATATTGGCTCTTTGAAATCAGTCAAGGAGACATTGGATGATGCTAAGATGATCACATCATTTATTTACAATAGCCTCAAAGTGGTGAATTTAATGAAGCTATATATCAAAGATAGAGATTTGTTGAGACCAGGTATAACACGGTTTGCCACCGAGTTTATTTCTATTGAAAGCCTTATTCGCTATGAGCAAGATTTGAAAAGAATGTGCACGACTACCGAATGGCGTGAATTCAACAAGGAAAGGAGTAGAAGTGTGCGAGATAAGGTTTCTAATCTCATTCTGACTGACCGGTTTTGGAAGAAGGCAAGAGAGATCCAAAACATTATGGATCCTCTTGTTAGAGTCTTGAAGATAGTGGACCAGGACAAGAAACCTACACTATCTATTATATATGAAGCTATGGATAGAGCAAAATTGACTATAAAGGCCTCAAATAAGAACTAGAAGAAGTACTGAGATATCATTGATAGAAAATGGGAGGGACAATTGCATAGACACTTGCATGCTGCTGGTAATTCATTTGCCTAGAAATTATATTTGTTGACTAGAAATTAAAACTGTCATATCATAACAATCGTGTGCTTACATTATTGCAGCATATTTTTTAAATCCAGCACTCCAATATTCAAAAAACTTTTCTACACATCCAGAAGTGAGATATGGATTAAAGGAGGTCATTAAAAGATTGGAGCCAGATTTGAATAAACAAGCAAAAGCTATTAATGAGGTAATAATAATTTATTTATTTCATCGATATAATGTTATGCAAATATTAACACTTGTGATGTGTATTCTCACAGATAAAATTATTTGTGGATGGAGTTGGAAAATTTGGAAGCTCACTAACTAGAAGAGCAGTGCAACAATCTCTTCCACCTGATTGGTGGATTAATTATGGCGAAGAAGCTCCCAATCTGCAGAAAATTGCCATCAAAGTCTTAAGCCAAACATGTTCTTCATCGGGTTGTGAAAGAAATTGGAGCACGTGGTCGCTAATTCATACAAAATTGCGCAACCGGTTGGCAATGAAAAAGTTGCATAAACTAGTATTTGTGCATTACAATATGCGGTTGCGAGTAAGAAACTTGACATGCAAAAGCGACACTGATGATTATTACAACCCAATTGATCTGAACAATATTTCAATGATGATGATATTTTGGATGAGTGGATTCGTGAGGGAGAACAGCCGATGTTACCACCAGATGACTTAGGTTGGTTAGATGAAGGTATTCGTCATACTGACGAAAGTGGCGGTGATGATGGTGATGGCGGTGATGATGACAGCGGTGATGGTGGTGGTGATGGTGGTGAGGGTGATGGCGGCGGTGATGGTGGTGATGGTAGTGATGGTGGTAATGTTGAAGAGACTCATGGTGTTGGTGAAAGCCAACGAGATGATGCTTTAACATGGGATTCAGAATATTATGCCACACAAAATACAGATCATGGAGGCCGGGCAGGGATTTCACAACAGCGTAGGCATTTGGATCGGTTGGTCGAATTCAGTTCTAGCGATGATTATTCGAGTGGACATGATAACTACTCACATGGTCATCATAGTCTTGAAGGCCATTTACAGGGGTTGGGTTTGACATCTGGCCAATATTCTGGCACTGATTATTCTAGCACTGGTGAATACTCTACTAGCAGCACTGAATATCGAGGTTTTGGGTATCATCACCATGGAGCTGATATTGTACAACCCCTACCGCCATATTACTCTGATAGTGGATCCCCTGGCCAATCATCTCAGCCTACAGATCTCACCCACAAACATATTATTATCCTTATGGAAACTATATGCCTGGTTTCTATACTTATCGCGGGCCAGATGATAATGATGATTTGGAGCCTCCTCGTAATTCAATGTGGAAATGACTATATTAGCAGGTATTTATGAATTATTTGTGCAATTTACTATATTATGCATGTATTTTGATATTTTTCTACCGACGACGCTTGTATTTATGCTTTCACGTTATGTTTTGAGTGTTAGGTGATATGTTTGCATGAATTTGGATGTTTACATTTTTTTATGATTTGTCATGATTTTTTCATATTTTTTTTGGCGTTCTATGTAGCGTTTTGCGCGTATCGTCCGAGTCCGATCCGAGTAGCCGAGACCGATCCGTCTCGGTGCCGGCCGAGTCGGCGGCCGAGACCGAGACTTTGAACCATGTCTCACATAGATCATGCCCATGGCTATTAAACGAAATCCAGGAAAAGATTCTTGGGAATCAGGGGCAACTTTCCAAGAATAGAGAGTATAGATCTCTTGCTAAATAAAGCAATTACAAAAATGGAAGCATATCAGCTTGCAGATGTTCATCATGTAACAAATTTCAAATATAAATAATTATCTTGAATATAATCATCTAGGATAACAATGTGTGTTTATAAAAATGATCCATCAATCCTAAACATTTCACCAATAATAGATGAAAAAAGCTATATGAGCAATAATGTAGCATGCCATTTTCAGAATGATTTATGCCATAATAATTCAAGGGTGGGGAAGGTCTGATCCTCACCACTCCTGCAACATCCACCAATGTCACCCTTGCTAGTTCAAATCCATTTGCTGACAAGCACTGGAAAGAAAAGATCAGTAAACAAAGATGAGTTATCGAATTCATAATTGTCCAATTGGCTTCAAATATTTCCAACAAATTATTTAAAATCAGGCAATCAGTGGGAAACTTGAAAGTTTAAGTCATGATATCATCAGAATATATGTCATATGTAAATGATCAGTACACATTTCTTAGCATGTCCTTACAACACAATATACTCAAAAAATGAAAGCAACAAGGTGTAAAGATTGAAACACTACTAAAGTAGGATCATGGATCTTGAGGAAGGGGGAAAAATAAAAAAGAAAATGTTCCATTCTGATACTGTAGTTGCATATTATGGTTATAAATTAATACCAAAATACTGCAGTAGACTGTAGTACATGCTATTGTATAGCTCAATTCTCAAAATATCAATGGTTTTCAAAGCAAAAAAAATGGTCTTCATGGCAGTAGACTGTAGCGATATACCAAAAAGTAAGTTTTAGCATTACATTGTGCCAAAAATCTAGTTAATTGCAAAAGTGAGACAGCATGTTTCCTTCCCTCTCTGTGTGTGTATGGGTTTCTTTCTTCAGGTAGCATTTAAGGTTCGAATTTCAACTGCATCTCGCTTTCTCATACTTTTTATACTCTCCACTATCTTTGCGAGCTACTAAAGTACTGTCCAACACTTTTTCGTATCTGCAGGAACAGTAGTATTGTTGAATGTTGCTATGATAATAAAGTAAATCGCTACATGTAAAGCAATATTGTAAGCATGGTTTAAAATCTAGTACCGATATCGGCATAGGCCAATGATTTATAGTCTCGATATCGGCAATATCGGTAATCAATATCAGCAATTTCAGCCGGATCGGTGATATGGACCCGATATCAGCCGATATTATAGAGTTACTATCATATCGGGTACCTCAAAATCCAATATAATATTGCTGATATGTATCGGAATCAGCCGATATTAGAAACCATGACTGCAAGAAAAAGCAAATTAGTGGAACCAATTTTTCTGATATATAAATAGACATCGTATTTGATATTCTACCTCCTATCATACCGAGTGTAATGAAGAATGATCTACATTTGACAAACAATTATTGGTTTATTAGGTTCTGCTAATGTGAACAAACTTCAAAGCAAAGCACCTCCCCCCACGCAATCTGCTACGAGCCTATGACCATCCGCACTCAATATCTGACAGCGTACACAGCTCAGGAGAGGAGGCAACATTACAGAGAACAACCAATGGTCCAGTTTATGAAAAAGATAGTCAACAAGTATTAGGACTTGGTTCTTCTTTCTAGTGAGGGACCAGTTTATATGTAAGTGTTTCAGATATGCTGATAACCCTTTATCTTGGGATGTTTAGTTAAGTTCTTATTAACGAAATGATGGGAAGCTTCTGCCTCACAGTTTTCTCTCAAAGAAGACAAGCTTTTAGAACAAATCCTTGCCCAAGAAGAAAGACCATGTTTCAAATATCGGCCGATTCGGCAATATCGTATCGAATTTTGAGGTACCTGATACGATATCAACCCTAAAATGGCCGATATGAGGACTGACATGGCCGATTTAGCAGATATTGATGGCCATATTGCTAGTATTGACATAAAAAACTATTGGCCGGTACGATATGGATACCGAGATTTTAAACCATGTGAAAGTTTTACTATATAAGCATTAGATTATTTCTCAAGCAGAAAATAAGTTCCCTGAAAAAATTGACTGAAAGAAAAGATGCAATTTCATGTGATCTCGCAAACCTTTCAAGAAATTTTAGGCCATATATGCAAACCATTTCAATCACATATTGACATAGATGCAGCATAGTTTTACAATTTATGCAGGAATCACACAAATGGAGTGAGCCTACGTTTCTAGTATAGTAGTACTTACAGTTAACATGTAAAAGAATAGAATACCAACCGACCGTTAAAGCAGGTGAATTTACCTGCCTCGAGTTAATCCAGACTTCCAACAGTAGGACAATGAAGTCATACAATTCTAAAAACAGAAGACTTGTATCAGATTTCTGGGTGAAATTCGATACAGATTTTCCCCTTCTTACAAGTTAATACAAATTATACAATGAATATAACGTATACATAAATATAGCTTTCCAAGGTGTTTTCACTTTCACGTGAATCATCTGATATGAACTAATCATCATAACAGTGAAGTTAACAACTCCTGAACTCCATAAACATGGATACGTTTTGACAAACCAGTGTTCATGGGTCTTGTGCACATGATGAATGAACAAACAAAAAATACATCATCTATAGATAAATATGAAATTCACACATCATCATCTAAGCCTTTACCCAACAAAAATGGGTCAGCTATGGCACAAAGTTCCATGAGATTTGACAAAGTTTTGCGGTCAACTATCAACCTAATGTAGCCCTCTCATAGTTAGTGTCAATTTCCTTGCCAAGGAAACTGTGAACCAGAGGAGGGCTTGTGTAGTCCAAAAGATTGCATTCCTCTACATTGTCGTGGAGAGGGGAGACAGTCTAGAGGAAAGGGACACATGACAAATTTGCACTAGGGAATTACCTCAACTCTGACACAACTAAATATGAAATCGCTAGAGAAAAACTATTCTTCATTAACCTTGGTAAATATATGAGGATGTAAGCATCTATATAAAACAGACTAACCGCGCATTAAATGAAGAGGGAGAAAAAAAAATCAATGTTGAATTCTGAACTCACTCTCTCAAGGAGCACTGCAAATATACTAATGCTGAAATAAATGTAAATCCTAAAACAATGTCTACTTAAAATATAAATGCTGAAATTTTCATCTGATAATGACATTCAACGAACAGTAAGAATAGATTTGTATCAACTGCATTCTGTTCACAGTATCCTTACCATCTCACAATCAAGTGCAAGTATTTCATAGGGTGGAGACCCTGCAGGAGCAGGAACAGTAGAAATCACACCTGCAATGAATGGTAGGAATGAATACCCAGCGAATAAAGAAAAGGCCACATATGAAAAATAGGATGCAAGCTACCTGACTGACTGAAGCAATACCCATTATCTTCCAATTCCTTTCTTGAAAGCGTGTAGTACAAAACAGGAAAAGGAAATCCTTCTGATTATCCAAAGAGGATGGATTTTCTGAAATAGGACGCAAATCTTTAATGTTGGATACTGTTTATTTTGAAAGTAAGTCATGAAGGGCACACTTGCTTAAATAAACAGTATAATTCTTTCAATGCACTCCAGTATAATGTGATGAAAAATGCAGAAGTTAACAATTACAGTATTTCAGCGAATATGCTTTACATTAGAATACTTGGACAATGCAAGATTATCACCTATTAAAAGGTGAAAGACCAAACAATTAGAAGACAAGAGTCAGGAAATCTTAACCAATTTATGCGGTCTGGTGTTATGCTGTCTCGTGTTAGATAAAGCGACAGGAGGAGTTATCACAAGGGTTGTTTGATTGTTGATAAAGTGGTGTGGTGTGGAAAAGTTTGGAATTATTTTTTTCATTTTGGTTCTTTGTAAATGTAGTGGGTAATTTCATAAGGAATTAATCCACGCACCAAATTTGTGGAGATGAGAAAAGTCAATCACTGAAAATCCAACACAAACACAGAGACTTACGTGAAAAATCCGAAAGGAAAAAAACACGAAGAGGGCGAGAGAGATTCCATTATAATCATGACGATTACAATGGTGATCTTCTGGTATGCTAGGATTTCTGGGCTCAAATGATTGTCCCCTTTCTCGTTGGAAGGGATCTCATATTTATATAGGTAGTGTATGTTGGATAAGACTGCAGAGTTCAGTTTTATTTAACACTTAACCGCTTATCTCAGAGGCAGTAAAGCTGAATATCCGGGTTTGAATTGGTTGAGCGAGAGTTCACCTATATCTAGCAGTCTGTGTCTAGTTATTGATAGAGTTGAACTATTCCCGATTGGTAACTGCTGAGTTCAAATGGAGATTTAACTTAGAGATAGAAATTCTAACAACTGATTCTATCCCTTTCTTCTAATTTCCTGAACCTTCAGAGTTTGAATTGAATGAGGGCTTCGTCAAAGATTCTGGAAGCTGCCAAGTGTCGCACACCTGTTTGGTGTTGGATGAACATGTGACGTGATCTCAGCGAGGTCGGACTGAACAATACAGATGCTCCTCTGCTTCCCTCTCTTTGGAAGGGGTCGGGAACCTTCTCTCGGGAGGTATAAGTTCCTGGGAACTCTGAGAGATAGAGAGGGGAGCAGATAGAGAAAAAAAACTTTGGGCCTGTATCCAAGTCGGTTGTTGTCGCTTCAGTTTTGTCTTGTAGCAGCCTGTCTCTACAAGCTAGCAGAGCCTTGAATACACATCCCATCCGCAGTCGTCTCGGTCACTTATCTGCCACTTTTTGAGGAGTCGAGGCATTCGAGGAAAGTGCGGCGTATCCAGAGCGGCAGTTCTGATCCGAACCATCCAGACATGTGTAGATTACTGATTGAGTGGCTCTTCGTCTTCTTTGAAAATTAGAATCCTGAACGGTTGACGCTTGGACTTCTTTTCCGTCTATAACTAGGGCAAAACTTTTCAGGAGAGCTTAGTCCTGAGCTGCTTCTTGAAAGTTCCTTTCTGCTAAAATCTTACAATGTTGTGCGGGCGGTGATGTCTCCTTCCTTCTTCGTTCGGTGGAGAAAGGAGAGAGGGGATGGCGATGATTGTTGCGCTCCGGATGTTCAAGAGTCCTTTTGTCAAAGAGTTTCGGTTCTCATGATGGGCTCGTCAAGTAGTTTCGTCTCTCGTGACGAGGCGCGACTGTCAGGAAGGACAGGGAATGTTTTGACTTCTGCTTGGATTGCACATCTGGACTCTGGCAAGAAGAGACCGGACAAGGGTTGGGACTCAACCACCTATCTTTCCTTGCAACGAACATAGAGCAGGGAGCATAATGCTCGATGACAGTTCTGATCTCTACGACCGCCCGTCTCCGCTCTTATGGGATTCATGTGCTCTGGTTGCCTCTTTTCCTGAATTTATCTTTGGAGTTACGATCTTGACATCGGTATCCTCCTCGCCTTGCAAACTTCAGGCTGCAATTCGAGACGTGATCTCTCTTGCTGGTGTCTTCCTGGGGTTCTCGGTGCCCTTACCCTTCTGGTTTGGTGGATTATTTGTTTAGGAGCCGTCTCTCGGCCGCTGTTGGGGGCGCAGCTGAGGGCGTATCTGATTTTTCTCTCAGGAAGAATTCATATGTAACAGATATTGTATCACTCTTGTTAGATGTAACTATACTTGTAAGTGAATGGATGTAATCGAAAAAACTCTATAATAAAGTAGAGAGTTTTTAATGAAAGTACTGTTTGAATCTTGCTTTGTTTGGGATTGTGATTTGACTTGTTGTGTCTGCTCAGGGAACTGTTTTGGTTCTGAAGCGTTTGAAACAATTTGGAATATAGTTCCCGAATGGGGTTTGTTCCACAATGGTACCTGTGAATGTTACCTGAGTAAGAAAGCTCCCATCTTCGAAGTTATGTAATCATGTTAGTCATCAGGGTACGAACTGAGGTAGACTGTTGACTCGTTTGGGTGGACATTAGGGTAGGTCCCATTGTAGGCTGCCTCCGAGCAGCCCACTTAGGCGAGCCTCCATCAGGAGACTACCCGAAGGGTCGCCGTTGGGGTGAAGACTCGTATAGGCGATTGACCAGCTCGGGCAGCTATCCGGATATATCCCACTATAGGCTGGCTCCGAGCGTCCAACTTGGGCGAGCCTACATTTTTCAGGAGACTCCTCGAATGGTCGTCGTCAGGGTGAAGGCCCATATAGACAGTCAACCTGCTCAGGCAGCCATCAGGGTATATCCCATTATAGGCTAGCTCCGAACAATCCAAGTGGGCGAGCCTCCATCTTTCAAGAGACTCCCCGAATGGTCGCTGTCAGGGTGAAGACCAGTATAGGCAGTTGACCTGCTCAGGCAGCCATCAAGGTATATCTCATATAAGTTGGTTTCGAACAGTCAACGTGGGCAAGGCTCCATCTTTCAGGAGACTCCCCAAAAGGTCGTCGTCAAGGTGAAGACTCGTATAGACGGTTGACCTGCTCGGACGGCTATCCGGGTATATCGCATTATAGGCTGACTTCGAATAGTCCACATAGGCGAGTCTCCATCTTTCAGGAGACACACCGAAGGGTCGCCGTCAAGGTGGAGACCCGTATAGGCGATTGACCTGCTCGGGCGGCCATGAGGGTGTATCTCATTATAAGCTGACTCTGAGCATTCAACGTGGGTGAACTCCCATATTTCAGGAAACTCCCCGAAGGGTCGCGGTCAAGGTAAAGACCTGTATAGGCGGTTGACCTGCTCGGGCGGCCACTAGGGTATATCCCATTATAGGCTGATTTCGAACAGTCAACGTGAGCGAGCTTCCATCTTTTAGGAAACTCCCTGAAGGGTCGCCGCCAGGTAAAGACCTGTATGGGCAGTTGACCTGCTCGGGCGACCGTCAGGGTATATCCCATTATAGGCTAGCTTCGAACAGTCAATGTGGGCGAGCCTCCATCTTTCAGAAGACTCCCTGAAAGGTCACCGTCAAGGTGAAGACACGTATAGGCGATTGACTTACTCGGGTGGCAATCGGGGTATATCCCTTTTTAGGCTGGCTCCGAAAAGTCCACGTGGGCGAGCCTCGATATTTCAGGAGACTCCCCGAAGGGTAGCCGTCAGGTGAAGACCCACATAGGCTATTGAGAGTGTGCTCGATACTCGAGGCAGATATCAAAGTTTGGTGAAACGTGATTAGGATAGCAGAAATGATCTTTTCATTAAATGGTACATGACTTACACATATCGCTTCAAGTGAAAAAAGTTCAATTGTTTTTGGAGTTGGTTCCCATCCTGATAGGCCAAGGTGTGATCCCTTATCTCCCCGAGCGATGATGTCAGGGCCCTCCCAGCTGGGTCCCAACTTTCCTTTGTCCTTTTGTCGCGTAGTTGAAACACGCACTTCAGGATCAAGTCTCCGACTTGGAATTCTGGACATTTACCTTTCTATGGTGTGCGGCCGGATGTGTTGTTAATAGGCCGCGATGCGGATTTGGCCAGTTGTCGCCTTTCCTTCGAGTGATCCAGCATCAAGTGGGGTAAGGCGTCGATCTGGTCTTGGACCACTCGTTCCACTCGGAGTGAAGGCATGCTGATGTTGATTAGAATGATCGCCTCTGTTCCGTATGTCAACGAAAATGGGGTTTCACCGGTCGGGACGCATTTAGTGGTCCAGTAGGCCCAAAGCACTTTGGGAGTTTCTCCACCCATTTGTCATTAGCTTTATCTAGACTTTTGCACAGGTTGTCAAGGATGGTGCCATTGTTGATTTCAACCTGACCATTGCCTTGAGGATAATAAGGTGTGGAGAATTGATGGATGATCTTGTACTTGGCGTAAAAGCTGGCCACTTGCTGGCAAAGTTCGTTCCGTTGTCGGAGATGATGGTGTGGGGGAATCTGAAGCGACACACTATGTTCTGCCAGGGAACTTGACAACTTGTTGCCCGGTGGCTTCGGAGAGCGGCACCGCCTCGACCCACTTGGTGAAGTAGTTGGTGGCTACCAGCAGGAACCACAACTGAAGCTACGCTCGGGGGAGTGGTCCAACTGTGTCCAGCCCCCATTGCATGAAAGGTCAAGGGTAGCGCAAGGTGTGAAGGTCAGTACTCGGCTTGTTTGACGCTGGAGCAAACCTCTGACATTGTGTGCACTTCTTCACATAATCCTTGGCGTCATCGAACATCTTGGATCAGTAGTACTCTTGATTATTGACCTTGTGGGCAAGAGAGCGGCCTTCCGCATGGTTCCTATAATCGCCATCATGAATTTCTTGCATCACTTTCCGAGCTTCGTCTGGACCGCAACATTTCAGATACGGGTCAGAGTGGAGACTGAAGTATGATTTCTTGTATAGGACGTCGCCGAGAAGTATGTACCTGGTGACCAAGTGCTGGAACTTTCGTGCCTTCGCCCTGTCGTCGAGAAGTGTCCCGTCTTTTAGGTAGGCAATGATAGGATCCCTCAACCCTGGTGAGGTATCGAAGCGTAGAACCTCTCCGATTGGCTGCTGGACAGGGATTTGCGATGTGCTAGTCAGGGATTTCCCGTCTAAACTGGAACTCTGTGGCTGCCCCAGGTTGATGAGTGAGTCAGCGTGATTGTTTTCATATCTGGAGACCCATTTGAAGTTGCACAAGGGGATTTTGAACCTGTATGAAAACGAGTTGTAGTTACTCCGCCATCCGAGCATCCCTTGTGACGTATTCCCCGCTAACTTGGTTGACAACCAGTAAGGAGTCGCACAAAACCTCGAGCCTTGTGACCCCGAGTGTGATAGTCGCTCGGAGTCCAGCCAGGACTGCCTCGTACTCAAATTCATTGTTGGACGCCGGGAAACTGAAGGTAAATGATTGTTCAATGATAGATCCTTCTGGAGTGGTGAGGACAATCCTGATGTCTGCCCCCTGCTGTTTGAAGCTCCATCTATATTCAGGATCCATCCTTCTAGTAGGTTAGCTGACTCTATGGCTCTCGAGGTGAAATCAGCAATAAAGTCAGCTAAGACCTGATCTTTGATTGTTGTTCTTAGCTCGTACATGAGTCCTTATAACCTCATCTCTAGTGCCCATTTTGATATCCTCTTGGTTGCTTCTGGGTTTTCTACAATGCTTCTCAGTAAGTGCTCTATGAGGACTGTGATTGAAAAGATTTGAAAGTAGTGCTTAAACTTCCTAGAGATAATGAAGAGACACCAGCTTCTCTACCTTTGGTATCTGGCTTGTGGGCCTTTCATGGAGTGGATGACGTAGCACTCCGGCTTCTAGATGTTTTCGTCTTCACGAACCAAAGCTCCGCTCACAGTTGACTCCGAGACGGCAAGATAAAGATATAACCTCTCCCCCGAGAAAGGCTTTGACAGTAAGAGTGGTGAAGTCAGATACCTCTTTAATCCTTGGAAGGTGGTCTCGCATTTCTCGTACCAGCGAAAGTCGGCCCCATTCTTCTTCAGGGCTTGGAATAAGGGCCTGCATTTGTCCATGGATTGGCTGATGAACCGATTAAGGGCTGCAAGATGTTCGTTCAGCATCTGAACCTTTTTTACACAAGTGGGTGACTTCATATTTAGAATTGCAGATATCTAGTCGAGGTCGGCCTCGATGCCCGGTTGAGTGACCAGATATCTCAAAACTTCCTGGACACCCCAAATGTGCACTTCTCGAGGTTGAGCTTCACCTTGTATTGCCTAAAAAGATCGAAAACTTTGTCTAGATGTTGGAGATGATCCGTGCGTGTACACTTTTCACCAGCATATCGTCGACGTATACTTCCATGGTACTCCCGATCATATCCTTGAAGAATTTGCTAACCATTCGCTGGAACATAACCCCTACGTTCTTGAGTCCGAAGGGCATCACCCTGTAGCAGTAGATTCCCTGATCAGTAGTGAAAGCGAATTTGTCTTTATTTGGTAAGTGCATCTTGATCAGATTATTGCCAGAATAGCGTCCATGAAGCTAAGGAGTTCGTGGCCCGCCGTCGCTTCTACTAATTGATCGATCCTCGGAAGGAGATAACTGTCCTTCGGGCAAGCTTCATTGTGGTTGGTAAAGTCGATGCAGACTCTTTACTTCCCATTCTTTTTCTTCATGAGAATGAGAGCCAGTCGGGGTATAATGTCTCCCAGATGAAGCCAGCTTGAAGTAGGCAGTCGACTTCATCGTTGATGGCGTGACTCCGTTCTTCGTTCATTCTCCTAGGTTTCTGGTTTACTAGCTTAGCATCATCCTTAATGGAAAGCTTGTGGCAGATGATCTCGGGGTCAATTCCGGGCATATCAGTGGGGCCACGCGAATGCGTCTGAATTTTTCAACAAGAATTGTTTGAACAATGTCTTCTCATGAGGGTGCAAGTTTGAGCCAATTCGGAAGGTCCGCTCTAGGTGATGTGGGTATACACTGAATGACTCGGGCTCCTCCTCGGTCTTGCTATTAGGGCTTCTCGACTCGGTGGGTGAGTTGGGATCTCGATTTTCGCCGTACTGTGATTGGTATTGATCAGTGATCCTCTTCTTGCCGGACCTCTTCTAGGTTACTGCAGCTATTGTCCTGGTCATTGCCTGGCCACCCTTTATATTGCCCATTCCAGATGGTGTGGGGTACTTCAGTAGTTGATGATGGGTGGACGGGACTACTCTTATCATGTGAATCCATGGCCTCCCGAGGATAGCGTTGTAGGGAGATTCGACGTCGAGGACGCAGGACTCTGTGAGGACGTTGCATGGATCTGCTCGGACTGGAAACTTAATTCTTCCAGGAGAACGGGCTTTGCTCCCATCAAACGCATAAAGAAGCGACTGGGTCTGAGGGATGATCATTTTACAGGCCAACTCGAGAGTGTCCTTCATTCGATCTAGGGCGTGTCCGTACAGGATGTTGATACTGCTTCCCCCGTCAACCAGGATCTTTGATACTTTGCAGCAGCTGATGTGTACTGCTATGACAAAAGCATCATTGTGTGGGAAGTGCATTGCGTAGGCGTATTCTTCCGAGAAGAAGACGGGCCTGCTCAGTGGTGAAGGCGGGCATGTCAATACATTGCCGGATAATTGTTCCTCCGAGCTTCGTTGACATAGATGGTTCTTCTCTTCGTGGTGGTGCCTTCGACTGGAGAGGTCCCGAAAATGGCGTTTACCTCTTTCTATTGGAGGAGTGCGCTATATCGGGGTCCATGGTCTTGGGCAGTCTCTGCACTCTGACCTCAAAGGGCGGTCCAGGGTTGATGATGAATTCCCAAAGATATCTTTCATTGACCAGCTCCTGAAGGTGTCGTCGGAGGGTGCGACATTCCACTGTGAGGTGGCCCCTCCCGTCATGGAAGGCGCAATAGTCTCAGCTATAGGTCCCTTTGGGTTCTGTGAGAGCGATCAGCTTGGGCGTCTGACCTAGAGCTCATCTGACCCAAAGCTCGTCTTTGGTGACGTTGAAGACATGGTCGATAGGCATCCTAAATGGAATGAGGTCGGGCTGGATTCGAGCGCACGCTGGATGGTTTGTAAACAGAAGCGGAGTTGTGGCTCGGATTCTTCCTTGGGGGAAACTGTGGCTTCAGCTTCTCGACCTCAGATCCTTGTTTGGGAGGACGACTCGTGGCAGCCCGAGTCGCCTCTTCAATTTGCATGCACTTCTGTGCTCTGACCAGGATGTCTCTCATCATGGTAACATCGTTATTTATCAGATGTTTGTAAAATAAGTGGGTAACCTGCAACCCAGTGATGAACATTGCAGTGGCAACATCTTCATTGCAATTGTACACCAGGGTCATCTGGTTTGGATGTAACTGACATAATTTTTCATGCTCCCCTTGGTTTCATTTTCACCATGAGGAGATGGTTACTATTTTCCTGAAACTCTCTCCGAGAATCGAACTAGTTATAAAAGGCATCAGTTACATCTTCAAAGCTTCGGAGGGAGTTCTTCAGGAGTGAATAGAACCAATGATAAGTGGCTCCTTTAAGGCTGGAAGAGAACGCCGGACAGAAAAGGAGGTCATCATGAGTATAGACCACCATCTTATCCTTGAACTGGCGGAGATGCAAAAAAGGATCGGTGGTTCCGATTAATGGTCGAAGGTAGGCAGCACAAACTTCCTCGGGAAACAAACTGTGATGATTTCCTCCAATAGTGGTGAGTCGGAGGGCCTCAGCCCTCTGTGCTCCATTTCCTTCAGAAATTACTGGCCCACTTGATTAAACCGCTTCTGAACTAGGTTCACGATATCCTCAATGCAAGGGAACTTCAGGGTTCGGGAACGTTCTGAGTCCTCAGAGCATTCATCATCGTCACGGTTCTCCGACCAGTCACGCTTTGAGTTGCCGGTAGAATGCGCGGATTCCCCGTCATGTTGTGGTGACAGGGAAGCCCGAGCTCTTCCTTCCGCGGAACGGGAAGACTGCGACTTTCTCTGTGTGTAGACTTGTTTGAGTAGTCGTGTTTGGACGCGGATTGCTGCATCTTTTTCAAGAGCAGCCATCTCGCGAAGCCGGATCATTGCCGCTTGTTGATCTTCTATTTGCTTCTGTAGGTTGAAAAACATCTGGAGGAGTTGCTCACTAGTGTGTTGGGGTTCAGGCTAGGCAGCTTGTATCCCGATGGCGATGCGGAGTTTGAATGAGAATCTTTGGCGTTGGAGATGTGGACATCAGATGGGTTAGGTCGACGGTCTACAGGCTCGGGCGCTCGATGATTGTCCCCTTTCCTTTCGGAGCGGTGGGGGCAGCGGTTGTAGCATGGTGACATGCTTCCTTGGCGGAGTCATATTGATCGTGGGAGGTTGATTAGAGAGGGATTAGGGCATTGGATGGAAGAGATCCTTAGTATGAATTCAGAAGATCTCTACGAAAGCACCAAATGCACTGGGTAATTTCCTAAAGAATTAATTCACGCACTAAATTTGTAGAGATGAGAAAAGCCAATCACAAAAAACTAACACAAACACAGAAACTTATGTGAAAACCCCGAAATGAAAAAATCATAGAAGGTGAGAGAGATTCCACTATAATGATGGGGATTACAATGGTGATCTCCTGGTGTGCTACTATAATGATGGCGATTATAATAGTGATCTTCTGGTGTGCTAGGCTCAAATGATCGTCTCTTTCTTCATTGGAAGGGATCTCATATTTATACATGTAGTGTCTGTAAGATAAAACTGCAGAGTTCAACTCTATTTAAACACTTAACCGCTTATCTCAAAGGCAATTAGAGGTTAACATCCAGGTTTGAATTGGTTGGGCGAGAGTTCACCTTTATCTGATAGTCTGCGTCCAGTTGTTGACAGTGTTGAACCGTTCCCAATTGGTAACTGCTGAGTTCAAATGAAGATTTAACTTAGAGATAGGGATTCTCACAACTGATTCTATATCTTTCTTCTAATTTCTTGAACCGCTCGGGGTTTGAATTGAATGAGGGCTCCCAGTCCGAGGTTATGGAAGGTGCCAAGTGTTGCACGTTTGTTTGGTGCTAGATGGACACGTAGCATGATCTCAGAGAGGTCGGAAACTAACTGCTACAGTAAACTTATGTTGAAAACTTCTCCAATGCTAACAGCCAGCTAGGACCTGCACCCAAAAATCTCTTGAAAAGTTTTCCTCTCAAACAGTTATGACCAATGGGGAACTCCACCATTCATCATTATTGAACCCTTCATTTTTTTCACTGGCAGATCAAATCACATGGGTTACGCAAAAAGTAATTTGTTCTAAAGGAAAATCTTGATTTTTTTTTTCTTGGCAAACTTTCCAAAGCCTTCTTTCAAACTAAAAAGGTAAAGTGGCAGAGAACTTCTCCAAAGCTTTTCAACCAAACAAATATTTTATTAATTTCAAGGAAAGCTATTCCATAGGAGTTTCCAAAGGTTGAAAAAGCTCTACGTGCAATCAAACAAGCACTAAGCAATGATAGTTCAATTCACTGGAATAAGACAAAAGGGTAGCAGATGGTAGCCTTTGGGGCAACAGCAGGGGAAGGGTGAGAAGGATGGATACAACATAAATAGCAGGCAACTATAGAGCAAGCAGAGAGTGTAGTGGATGGAAATTGAAAGGTGGAGGATACATAAGGTGCTGTAGAAAATAGGGCAGCATAGTGGAAAATGGGAAAGGAGGGGAAGGAGAAGAGTAAAGGAATCGCGTTATAGAAGGTTAATAGAGAAGAAAAGTAAAGGCAGTGGGGTGATACGGGATGAAATTTACAGGCAGAGAAATGGAGCTAGCTTATTATGCCATAATGGCATCACGTCATTTCATTATGATGTCATGACTCCGATCATGGAACTGTACATTATGACTGAAACATTATGAATACATCATATGATACTGAAAAGAGCGGGTGCCAAAAGCACAAATAGGCTAGATGGGGAAGTTTACATTGTGGAAAAGCTGGTGCAAAAATAGCTTAGCTCTGTTTTCTTGTCAGAATTGAACTTGCCATGAGTGCAAATCCAACTCTATGTGGAAATTGTGTTATTAAGTAAAACCATATTATGGGTAAAATTATAGTGTGTTAGGGTTTCATATAGTGGGAGACAATTTGGTTTCCAAACTTGCAAGAGCAACAAAATTCAGTAGATGCAAGTAAATGCAGCTGGGCTAAAATCATGAAAATTCTCTACAGATATATAACACCACACCAAGATTTAAAAATTTATCAGTGAACTCTACTAGCATACATCCAGTATTTGGAAACGCACTGATTGTGGGGGAGAAAACCCCTTCCTTCACCAGAACCAAACGGAGAAGGTGTTGATGTGTTGTTACATGCTACTTGTTGCAGGTGGTTAGATTGAACATTTAGCACATCCTTCCCTATTCCATACAACATCCTGTAACTCTTCTCAATTCTATGCATCCTTTTACACACAAAACAGCCACAAACAACCTCAAATGTCACTAAAAAGGAGCATGATGTTAAATCCCGTTCCAATTTTTCTTATGTCATGTTCTTCCTCCTGCCAACTCCTTATTTTATCGAAGTTGAACATAATGATAATGTGATTCTTTATTGTGGCAACAGAGCAATAACTTTTTCTATGTTATTGGGAGAAAAGAAATGGAGAAACTATTGGAAGTTGAGTGGTTGGAGCAGTTGAGTCCTTATGAAGGGGAACTGTATGAATCATGGTTTAAAATCTTGATATTGGCATTAGTATAGCAATGACTTTTAGTATCAATATCAGCCATCAATATCAACCATATCGGCTATACCGAGAATATAAGCCCCAATATCAGCCGATAATATAGGGTTGATATCATATCGGGTCCTCAAAACCCGATACGATATTGTCGATATATATCCGATACGATAATGTCGATATATATCAGATTCGGCTCATATTTGAAACCATGGCGTGAACTAAAATTCGCACCTGGCCCCCCCACCTTGCATATTTTCAAGTTTCAACTTTCGCTCCTGTCCTCTTCCGCATTCTCCTTTTGCTGCATGTAATTTAGTGAGTATCAGAGTTACAGAGTTCACATTAATGAAACTTCCATTGGCATCATGTGCCATGAAAAGAGGATTCTAATGCCCTATATTTTCATCCTAAATCCTACCCTAGTAGGCATAACCTAATTCAGGCATCCTCCCCCCCCCCTCCAGAATTTCAGACCAAAGCCTTTTAAAAACATTTCATGCCGCCTGCAAAAGAATTATTATCACAGCACAGATATTTCCCAGTTTAAACATGCATAATGTCGTCCAAGCTAGTACTCTTGTAGAATACATATAAACAAAATGTTGTGCAAAATGGCCCTAATGCCATTGTACTTGTGTTGAAAATAGGCTGGAAGACTGGATGTAATTATGGTTGTTTGCCAGTTAAATGAGACAGTTCTTATGCTTAGCAACTGACCTTGTTTAGAAATTTGTTTGGCCATCTGATCTTTCCAATCAGCTTCCTCTCGCTTTCTTTTCACTTTGCATGTTAGAAGCGCTTCGACTGTTTGCACTTCATCTAACACATTGCTGGAATTTCATGGATGCAAAAACTCATAAGAAAATCTGCTTGTAGACAATAAAAAATGGAAATGGAACTGAATTGCATCTTTCATGAAACTACAGCATAACAATAACTGAGGCACTAGAAAGAACACTAATTGAAATTTCCACCACGAACCTAAGAGCTAAAACTGGCTTTGGATTGCCACAACATTCTCTTAGACCAGACAGTATGCTGGAATCTGACATGTAGAGTGCAGCATCAAGGCCTGGAACATGGAGAAGAATGACTTTCTGTATAAGTGGTTTGTTCTACAAAACATAAAAAATCTTATTAGTGTCCATACATTCAGGCATCACAACTTAGAATTACAGATGATTAAAAGAGAGCATATGGTGCGTGAAACCTATGAAGGAAGTAGATTATGCAAAGAAAAAAAACATGAAAAGGGCGACACCAAATTCAACACTAGGACCCCATGCATAAGCCAGCGAGCTGGCTTATATGCGTTTAGTGTTAAGAAAAAAAATAGCAGAACTGACAGGACCCACAAAGTTAAAACAGAGAGAGTGGTGCCTGATTGATGGGATTCTAGTTAAACTTAATATGTAAAAGGAATTTAACAAGGAGAGGAAATTAGTCTTTTTACCAGTGCATTAAGGTGCTTAAGTTTTGAAACTAACAAGTTCAATCATGATTCATGACACAAATAATTAAATTTCATAACTTAGACATCACAGATTTAGTATGCCCTGAGAGACATACTGATAGGGTAGTGAACAGTGCAGTTATCATGCACACCACTTCTTCAGGTCTACATTAAGAAGTCAGAAGACATTTGAATATGAATTAGACTCGTTGAAGACTCAAATAGATTCTTAGTCTGGACCTTCACTGATTTTAGATTCACTAATTCATTTCCTAGAGTTAGGCTAATTAATCACTTTCTTGATAATGAGTGGATATTTGAATGGTTAGAAGGATATAGGTTCATTATGTGAGTATGATAAATCCCTAGAATCACACACCTACTTCACACGATATTCACTCCGCCACTTTGAACTGTAAACTACATATCTTACTATTCTCTCTCTCTTATCTCTTCTTATGCTCCATTTCTCACTACTAAATTCTCACATTCTTTTGGTTTTGATTTATGTCCTCAACATACTACAAGTGATCACCTTGTGGAGGATAAAACCGGTTTACCGTAGATTGAACCCACCACAAGCAATTTGAACGTTCCCCGATGGTACCTGCCAAAGCACAAACAGTAAAAGACACTTTTCATGTTAGGAGCACGGTGTAGTGCCAGCCTAAAACCGAGAATCAGTAGGTGAAATGAAAAGAATGACCAATAGAGAACAACTGCAAAGTAAGTAGATGGAGGTGCCGCCCAAAGGACAATTACGAGCGTGACAGGAAGAACTAACAGAGGATAACTGCCGGTGTGGATGGACGAAGGACCGCGCAGAGGACAATTGTGGGCGTGTTGGTGCACTACCGAGAACTGCCTGGAGTGTTGGTGCGATGTGTGCTCTAAGAATTAGAGAAGTGCCACCCTCTTCTAAAAGAGAAAGATCATATATACCTAACATGGATTCTAGAGTGGAGCCAAAATTGGTGGATTGTGGTAACGACATGATTTGCACGTGCCGGATCCTTCGCAACAGCCGCGATCACCTTCGTGATGGACTGGGGTGGCGTGCAGGAATATTTGTTGCCACGTATAACCTCCCGCTTTAATGTGGGGGTGTTACACGTCTTCAACGGGGGGTAGGATGGAGCGGCGTAACGGTAAGCAGAGATCTCGGCGGACTGTTTGTTTGGAGCTTCTGACTCGGAGTTGGAGACTTCGGACTGTGAAAGGTTCCATAATGGTAAGGCCTTCAGAGTGGCGACATGTGGCTTCGGATCGAGAATATCTTCGAGACAGAGGGTATCTCCAAGATAGACTCTGGGAATTATGAATTTCTCGGAAGAAGCATTTGGTAACTTGGACACGTGTCATCATCCTGATGCGGTTCAAATTTTAACCACTACATATGCCCCCCGCTTCCCCTTGTCGGGGTTTGCGAAAGGAAAGTCGAGGAAGCGAAGATATTCGGATAGATTATCAATACCTTAAATCTCATTATAACGCTTGCAAGCAGAGGAATGTGCGACGAATCTCTTCGGATCACTATAGATCTTCTGAAATTAATTGTGAGTTACTCAACTGATTGCCAATTGTCACATCAGGCGGCTGAATCTCTCAAAAGGTTGTCATGTGTCTCCTCGAGTCCTTGCATCATTAAGACTGAGATTGTAGGATTTTATGGTTTGACGGTGACGGTTAATCTTCTGACTTTAATGTTGACTGAAAATCTTGAGATGTGGGCCGACTTTTCAGGGATTGAAAATTTAAATTGGAGGCGATTTGACTTCTCATCCATCCATAAATAAAAAGAGATCTGTGGGAGAAAATCATCTTCTCCGTCTTCTTCAAAAACTTTTACTTTGAAAACCTAACTTCTTTACTTACTGCGCCACCATGTTCTCCTCTTTTCTATTCATCGGATGGAAGAAGGAAAAGGAGAGGGAGGAGCAGTGATCAGACTCTCTCTGCTGGGAAATCTGGTTGGTGTGTCGCATTAGTAACCGTGAAGGACCCGTTGCGACACATTAGGAGCTGTGACGTTGATGAAGACGGACAACTGCTTATGTTGAACATGACTCTATTCAGAGCCAAACTGTTAATGGTGGCAAGACCGAGGAGTTTGGATCCGAATTTTATGTACTTTTTCAAATATATAAACACATAGATGTAATGAAATACCTTGTATTACTCTTGTCAGATGTAATCAAATAAATATAATAGAATGGTCTTCGGAATGAAAATATTTTTTGGAATGAAAATATTTTTTAGAATGAAAATATTTTTTTTGGAATGGGAATATTTTTTTGGAATGGAGATGGTTATGTTTAGACCTTGTATGACTTGTCTTTACCCTTGGCTTTTGGTATTGGTACGACCATGCCTCTTCGAAGTGTTGGTATCTATCTCTGATATGATTGGTTGGGTATGAAGTGGTTTGGTGAGTTTGTGTTGTAGTTTTCGAGTGAGAGAAATTCCATCAGCAGAACCTACAAACTTTTGGCCTCCGAGTGGGGAAATCCCAGCAACGGAGTTGGATTCACAATCGTCTTCGGGTGGGGAAACATCCAATCAGCAGAGCGGCGAACTTTGGTTAGACTCTGAGTGAGAGAGATCCCTTTAGTGGAGGAGGGACTCTGAGTGGGAGAAATCCCACAGAGGAGGGTTTCGACAGCCCGTAGGCTAATCGAAAGGAGGCCTATAGGCTAGTGCATGCATTGCCGTTCGAGTGAGGAAAATCCCATCAGCGGGACGGGCAAGCTTTGGTTGGACGAAGGATTTCAAGTGGGAGAAATCCCACAACGGAAAGTTTCAACTGCCCGTGAGCTAATCAAGAGGAAGCTCGTAGGCCGTTGCCTGCGTTGCGTCTCCGAGTGGGGGAAATTCCATCAGCGAGACGTACAAGTTAGGGACTCCGAGGGGGAATCCCAGCATCGGAGTTAGGTTCGTAGTCATCTCCGAGGGGGGGAAATCCCAGCAACGGAGCGGCGAACTTGGTAAGACTACAATGATTAGAGGTAAAAATATAATTTTATGCAATAAATAAAATACATGAAATATAATCAAAATACAGAGGGCGCATGGATGGAGATATTGTCATGTCTCTATTAAAGATGCTAGATCACTCAATCGTTTTGTACTGGGTGGTCATGTATTGCGATTGGGCAGGTGACGGGGTGTTCGGGTCCTGATTAGGAGGCTGCTTTGAAGGTAAAGACGTCTTCTTTGAGGAAGCCCCTGGCAGACGAGCTCTTCCAGTATTTCCAGAGGCTCCAGCAGTGGATGGTCTTGTACCCCTTACTATCATGGTAAAAATAGTAGTCTTATACTCTGGGACGTGCAGAATCGTGCCAGATTGATCTCGAGCGCGTGACCCACGGTTGGTCCTTAATGGCGTTGAAAACCTCGTTGGGGAGCCTGAGCGTAGTCGAGTGCTTCGTCGACTTGAAGGCTTAGAGCAGACTCTGTGAAAGAACCAGGATCGTCTGTCTCTTATAGGCAGATTGCCCCCGATTCAGGTTCCTAACTCCGAAAGTAACTTCATACTGCGGCTTTGACTTTTCTCCGTCGTCGCATTTGGTGAGTGGTTGGCAGAGCTTTCATCGCTTCCTCTAACTGGATCCAGGGTGGGCTCGGGATAAAACATCGCTCATCTGAGTGATATCGTGCTTCAATAGATGCTTGTATAAAGGATGAGAAACTTACAGGCCGCTGAGGAATGCAACGGCAGAGACATCCTCATCGCAATTGGGAACTTTGGCCAGCTAACTCTGAAAATAGCCTATATAGGACTTGAGGATGTCGCCATGCCTCATTTTAACGGTGAGAAGGTGGTAGTTGTTCATCTTGACCTCCCAACGAGAGACATATTGGGTAAGGAACGCTTCGGTTACCTCCTCGAAGTTGTGAAGAGAATGTGTCGGCAGGGAATAGAACCAATCCGAGGCCACGCCTTTCAGATTGAACGGAAAGGTTAGGCACATGAGCGGATCGTTACAAGAGTAGACCACCATCTTTTCCGGAAGTGCCTGATGTTTTAAACTGGGTCACTCGTTACGAAGTAATAGTTGAAGGTTAGATTTGTGAACTTTCTTAGAAACTTGCACTCCACGATCTCTTCAGAGAGAGGGAAGTCGGAAACTTTGTCGGCAGCCTGTTTTGGTCTGCTTTAGAGTTGCAGTTTAGCCTCCTCAATCCATCTTTGGATTACCTCGTCGAGGACTCGGATGTCGAAAGATTCTACAATTCTTCTCTGAGTCTGGTGTTGATAAACTTCTGTTCGAAAACAAAGCGAATCGCCTCGTTGTCGGGGTAGTTTTTGTGCAGGAGGGACATCGGTCTAGGCCTCCTCAGATATATGATATGCACATCAGTCCGAGTCTCTCCGATTCAGGCCTCTTTCCTACTGCGTCCGCTCTTAGGCTCTTCAAAAGGCGGCGATTTGTGCCCGGAGTTGGTCGTTGTGATGCTTCAATGCCTCCTGCTCGCGGGCGGCATTCTCGCAGTAGAGGGCGACTTGCTCTCGGTGATCCGATTGAGTCTGCTCATCTGCTCCATGTCGACGAGCATCCAAAGAATCTGGCCTTTGTACAGCGTTGTCGATCGGGCGCTGGCAGCTGCCCCCTGAGGTGAAGAAGATACTTGATGTCGTGATGTCGATCAACGGTAGGCAAATGGACCATGCATCGAGTGGCAGTGTTCACTGTTCTAAAAATCGGATTAATCGGCCGATTAATCGGCCAATTAATCCTATTCGGTGACAGCCCGCTTAATATTACATTAATCGCTTTGATTATGCGCTCGGGCGATTAATCCCCGATTAATGTCCGATTAATCCCCGATTAATCATTTAGGTATTTCGTATTTTTTTTATTTGAAAAACTTCACTTTGTGTGTGTTGGATCGTTAAGTAGTTTATGTTGCAATGTTCATGATTTGATAATGATCTTTTATTAAATAGTAGATGAATTGTTATTTATTAAATAGTAGATGAATTATGATATTTTATTATTGTATATTTTGTATAAAGTGATACTTATGTTTTATTATTCTTGATTATTTTTCAAATTAACTTATTTAGCAATCTTTCTCCATCATTCTTTAAAGTTCATTATTTTGATCGATAAATTGACTAATTTTTTTATTTATCTTATTTTGTAAGTAAGTTCTTTGATTTATATTTATGTTGTAAAATTTGAAATCTTGGATTACCAATGTAAAGAGATAAGTTTTTTTACTTCTTTTTTTTTTACTATTTATTCATATTGTCTTGTTCATCATATCATGGTTTATAACTTCACATCTAGATATTGTCTTGTATAATATTAGGTATTTTCAACAATTAACTGTATATATTCATGTAGTCGTGTATAAATATAATTAAATATATTAAAATTTTCAAAAACGATTAATCTCCGATTAATCTCCGATTAATCATTATTCAGTGTTGGACCACACGAATAATGAAACCGATTTTTAGAACACTGGCAGTGTTGGTCTTGCCCTTTAATGGACGCCATTGTGGGTGATGGTTTGCTTTCTCAGGGCCATCATCGCATGGAAGCTTTATTTAGGAAGATTTTGGGTTGGATGGGAGGGAGATCTTGAACATAGAGACAGATCTCGATGAAAGCACCAATTTGTGGTGGATAAAAATGACTTACCATGGATTGAACCCACAAGCAATTTGGGCATTCTCAGATGGTACATGTCAGAGCACACACAAGCACTTTTCAAGTTAAAAGCATCAGTGTGATGTCGGCCTAAGACCTCGGGCGTGAGAATCAGTAGGTGAATCTGTTGTACGGATATGACAACATTGAAATGAACACGACACGCGGACATGTGATAAATTCTTTAAGAGACACATGGCACACGTGTCAGACACATTTCTGACACGACACGGCTTCATGATAGGAGTGTCTATGTAACACCCCGAATTTTTCAACCGTGATTTAATAATATATTCTTTGATTTTTGAGATTATAAAGAATATCAGGAATTTTATTTTGGTTATATTTATGTGATAATAAATTTAGAAATTTATCAGGGAGATTTGAAATGAATTAATTGGAAGTATTTAAATAGATATGCATGTTATATACATATATATATAATAGTGATGATAATAATTATGGTGATATATATACATGGGTACAAGTCACACATTTGTATATGACTACACTTCATGCAATATCTAAATATAGAAGAATTTATTTTTGTTACTTGTATTAGTGAGAAATGATCTCATATTAGATGGAGGGCTAGGATTGACTTGAGATGAGTGATGGGAGTAGGTGGAGTAATGGGAGAGGAGGACAAGTGGCACATAAGGCAAGTATTTATATTTTTGGAAATTGTTTATAATAGGAAGGGGAGAGAAATAAACTTATTTTCTCCCCCAAATCTCTCTATCTCTTTCTCTCTCTCTCCCTCACGCAAGTTCTCCCCGAAAAAAAAAATCTCTCTCTCTCTCGCGCGGCCAGGCCAGGGCCGGGGCCGCAGCCGCGGCCAGGCGGCGACCAGAGCCGCGACTCCGGCGGCCGGCGAGGGCGGCGGCCGGCTAGGGCGGTCGGAGACCGGAATTTGCAATTGGTGAGTGGGTCTTCCCTCTTTTCCTTTTATTTTCTCATAGTTCATCTCTTGCAAACCCTAGATTCTTGGCTTATTGAATTTGGGAAAATTTTTCCTTGAGTTATTCATCTCATTATTATCTGAAAATTCATGACCTTTAATGCATGTGATGACCTAAATGGGATCTAGAGATTTATGGAGTTAATTTAATTGTAGGCAAGTGATGAGTGGGAGGTTGCATGAAGGGTATGTCATGTGTAATGGGGCTTAACAAAATTTCAGATTGAGTGTAAATCTCAACCCTAGAACTCCCAACCTTACACTTTAAGTTGATGGTGATGAAACTTTAATTAAAGGTGTGGGAGACTAAATTTTGAGCAATTTTTATTCTTTCTTAAATTGGGTCGAACTCTTAAATAAATCATGGGCAAATGCATGATGAACCTATTGGTGACAACCCTAACCTTATGTGAAAGCATGATATGGAAAGAAGGGTTATGGTTTGAGTTAGTTTAAATTTTATCAAGACATATATTCTCTTGTAATTTGTATATGAGTCTATTTTGAAAATCGATCAGAGGTTGGTATGGGTATCATTAAGTAAATGAGGTTAAGCCAAAAAAAAAAATAAAAATTGGGTGACATCCTATCAAAAGTCCTAATAACGATTAACATATTAGTAGAAGACAAGATTAATCCAAGCGTGGAATTAGTATCATAAATTAGTGGATCGTTACAAATGGGGGAGGTCAAGTTTTAGATCACTCCTAACCATTAGTGTAGAAGGAGAATCTTGAAGCTTTTTACACTTGTGAGTGTTGAATCTCTTACCACTTCTACATAATAAATGCGCAAGCAAATCAAGATTTGATCTTGGTCATGTTAATGAGATAAGAAGGAAAGTTTCATGATATAAGTTAAAATATGAAGAGGGAAGTGACTTAAAGAGGGACTTGTGATAAATCATGTAGTGATCAAATTATGCATACTCTTATAAATATTTCTTGTGACCACAAATCTAAATATTTTAGTTCATGACTTACTTATGATCTAATTTAGATGAGAAAATAAGAGGAAAAGTTAAGAAGTTGTGTAGTTCAAAGCACTTTTATAATAATATTACAATCTGTTAAAGTCTGTCCAGATTTGAAACCAGAATCTTGGGGTTTCTTTCGCAAGGATATTTAATAAGGAATAGGTCATGTAATATACCGTTGGAAAGCTAATCGAGTCTACTTTCTAACGGTTCATACCATGCCCTCATCGGATACCTGTAACTTAAACTATGACTGAAACATTGAAGGTTGGTCAAAACTGTCATTGCTGCAGAATTCAGCACAGCTGATAGGTTTTGAATTTCTGGAGCAGTTTGGTTAATCAAAACCTATCATGTAATAGGTCATTGGAAAGGTAGTGGAGTCTAGTTTCTAATAAATCTTCCTCGTTCTATTTCTATACGTAGAATGAAAGTTATTATAAAAACTCCGTTGGTTATCCGGAAAGATCGAGCCATAAAATTGTGTCAAACAAAAGGTTCATGACTGGTGGTCACTGCAACATCAAACTACTTAGTATGTGTTATACTGTCTAAGAGATATATATATATAGAGCTATACGAGTCCACCTCCCAGCAGTTTATTCACATTCCGGTTGGATGTAGGTGATAGATGCTTGTCGAAACATCACGAGCAAATCGAGGGATTTTTAGAGTGACCCTTGTTGATATAGTAAAGGCTTTGCAAATCCTTAACATGTAGGAATTGAACTTCAAGTTCATTAATGCACAGAGCTAAATTGTGTCCCTTTTACAATTAAAATATAATTAGAAGAGAAATTTGGAGAACACGGAAATCTCCCCAATTAAACTCAAGCCCTCATTTCATTAGAATTTTTAGTATATAAAGTAGATGAGATTGTACTCCTAACGTCTACACCTGAAATTGTCTTGGGTAGTATTCTAAGAAGTCTAAGAGATAGAAGAGCTGATAAAATCTCATGATCTTATAACAAAAGATTTAATTATGTTATACCCGAAAGTTTGATATCAGCATAATATGAGTCATGAAGGATTTTACTAAAAGTTTTAATAGTGGTGTCTACTCCAGATAGCAGACTGTCCTTATCTGGCTCATAAAAATATAAGGTACCAATAAATTTTCGTGTGCATTTTAGTGCCAAATGGAATGAGATCCGTACTTTACTATGCATATGATAATTTCTTAGAGATTCCGACACTGGGTTAAAAGTGAAAGATTTGTTACTGTTTAGAAGGTTCACATTCCTACCTTCAGTTTAAATAAGATGTTGCCTATATGCTCATTGCAAAGAAAGGTATAGACTGCTCAAGTCATTAACTTTTCTAAGTTCATCTGAAAGTGTTTAAAAGTTGTTTAACATAGAGGGTGATATGTTAGTAGATGCCCCTATAACATCGTCATAGTCAAATAAGAATTGTATGAGAATGATTTGTTTTGTATAATATATCTAATATGAATAGTTGGATAGAGCATGTATGGAAATAGATGTTATTACTTAAGTGCTGACCTATTGGAGCACTTATAATTGATAAGCATGTTAAGAATCCGAACTTGGGAATTGTGTGAATATGATTTTGTATAATATTATGTGTGTTAAATGTAGGAAGGGGCCAGCGGGAGCTGGTAGGTGTGAAGACGGGGTATGTTATTGTGTGAAATGTAGGAAGGGGCCAGCGGGAGCTGGTAGGTGTGAAGACGGGGTATGTTATTGTGTGAAATGTAGGAAGGGGCCAGCGGGAGCTGGTAGGTGTGAAGACGGGGTATGATATTGTGTGTTAAATGTAGGAAGGGGCCAGCGGGAGCTGGTAGGTGTGAAGACGGGGTATGAGATGGGTCGTGTGTCATGATATAAGATGTGCTTATTCAAATTGAACAGTGTTCTATGCTTGTCCTTATGCATGACTGTGAAGCTCTGCTTTATTATAAGAGATAATGAAATATTATATGATGGGTGAAAGTGCAAGGGTTAATCCATGCAGTACTTGAATGGTGATATGATATACATGTATTTGAATCCTTACAAATGATTGAAAATGAATGGTTATGTGTGATACAAATGTGTATGTGTGTGTATGTGACACTGGGGGTATGAGGGTTGTGTCATCGTATATGACATGAAACCATCAGAATACAAGTTTAGCTGATTGAAATGAATACCATATATTGGGTGAAAATGTGCATGTGAATCCGTGCTTTACTTGAAGGGTGAAGCGTTATTGCATTATGAGAAATATGATATGATTATATGTTATATAACTATGGCTTGTGACGTAAGTGTTATCGAATGCATAAACTAAGTTTAGGGCATAACTCTTGGGGTTGGTGTATTATTGCATGGAATACAAGGCACGTGAGTAATACACACTATGTTCACATAAGACGAGAGAGTGTATTTTATGTAACTCATAGACCTTATCACACGTAAAGATGATAATCCAAGAAAGCAATTGGGGAGTACAATCATAAAAGTCTAATCGTCCTCAGAAATTGTAGGGGCTGAGGCCTTGATTCATTAAACTATCGGATGCCTCCGATTCTTGTCTTCCTACTGTTTCAGATTCCTTTTATTGCGTGTATATTCATACCCTTGTTGAGATATTACCTTTTCTTGATTATTCCTACCTCACTCACTGAGCTGTCGAGCTCACCCTCCCACAGATTGATATATTGCAGGTTGCATGGAGGCAGGGGTCAGGATTATGCTGTGCAGGGTTCATTCTGTATATATATCCAACTCTTGTATTTTGGGAACACTTGTGTTTGTAAATGTTATATATGGGTCGTGGGATAGATTATTCGCCTTGTACATATACATATATGGAGAACCTTGTAGTAGTTTCATTTTATGTTTATAGTTGATATATCTTGTATGGGGTTGTAGTAATAAGATGTATATTTATCAATATGATGCCCATGTGGAGTTGAAAGTTATGAATTCTGAAAGCCTTTGGAATGCCGAGATAGCAACTCTGGAGTTTATGTTATTTTGTTTCTCCATAAGTAGGCAATGTCAAGCCGAAATACTTTCATGATTGTGTGGATGATTTTGAATAAAGTTATATGATTGGAATGAGAATAAGTAGGCTGATGTTAGCCGAAACATATCATATATGTATTGGATATTACATCCGACCAGTAATTACAAAGGAGGTGCTGCTGAAATTTTTAAGAAATAAAAGGGAATGATTTGATTAATCGGTTTTGTAAGGGGAGATTATGCAAATTGAGGATTTATTAAACTGGGACCGTTACAGTTGGTATCAGAGCACAGGATATAGATGAAGGATAAACTTAGAACGAATAGTAGAAGAGGATTGGATTGATGGGGGCTGATTTTTGGATTGATTTGCATGTTTATGCCTTGTATGTATGTGAAAATGTTGTTTGATATGATTGGTTAAAAGGGGGGTAGGAGTTCTTACGTGTATGACTAATCCTGAAGCACGGGATATTTGGTCATTACCTTATGTCCAGATTATGGTACCCACATGCCATAATTTGGATGTGTTCGACTGAGGGTGTGGGCCCTCAGTATGAGCTGCCGGTGGTATGGGACACTGGAGTAAGGGAATGATAAAAATATCGAGTCGAGATTAATTTGGATCGTAAGGACATAGTATAGTTGATCCAGAAATAATGAATCTTGAGGAGAATGATTGAGAAAAATATTGCATCAAATAAAGATTTTGTGATATGCAAGAGAAATGCAAAGTTTTATGCTTACTCACTTCAGGTAGCAAGTTTCGAGGACGAAACTTTTGTAAGGAGGGTAGAATGTAACACCCCGATTTTTCAACCGTGATTTAATAATATATTCTTTGATTTTTGAGATTATAAAGAATATCAGGAATTTTATTTTGGTTATATTTATGTGATAATAAATTTGGAAATTTATCAGGGAGATTTGAAATGAATTAATTGGAAGTATTTAAATAGATATGCATGTTATATACATATATATATAATAGTGATGATAATAATTATGGTGATGTATATACATGGGTACAAGTCACACATTTGTATATGACTACACTTCATGCAATATCTAAATATAGAAGAATTTATTTTTGTTACTTGTATTAGTGAGAAATGATCTCATATTAGATGGAGGGCTAGGATTGACTTGAGATGAGTGATGGGAGTAGGTGGAGTAATGGGAGAGGAGGACAAGTGGCACATAAGGCAAGTATTTTATATTTTTGGAAATTGTTTATAATAGGAAGGGGAGAGAAATAAACTTATTTTCTCCCCCAAATCTCTCTATCTCTTTCTCTCTCTCTCCCTCACGCAAGTTCTCCCCGAAAAAAAAAAAAATCTCTCTCTCTCTCTCGCGCGGCCAGGCCAGGGCCGGGGCCGCAGCCGCGGCCAGGCGGCGACCAGAGCCGCGACTCCGGCGGCCGGCGAGGGCGGCGGCCGGCTAGGGCGGTCGGAGACCGGAATTTGCAATTGGTGAGTGGGTCTTCCCTCTTTTCCTTTTATTTTCTCATAGTTCATCTCTTGCAAACCCTAGATTCTTGGCTTATTGAATTTGGGAAAAATTTTTCCTTGAGTTATTCATCTCATTATTATCTGAAAATTCATGACCTTTAATGCATGTGATGACCTAAATGGGATCTAGAGATTTATGGAGTTAATTTAATTGTAGGCAAGTGATGAGTGGGAGGTTGCATGAAGGGTATGTCATGTGTAATGGGGCTTAACAAAATTTCAGATTGAGTGTAAATCTCAACCCTAGAACTCCCAACCTTACACTTTAAGTTGATGGTGATGAAACTTTAATTAAAGGTGTGGGAGACTAAATTTTGAGCAATTTTTATTCTTTCTTAAATTGGGTCGAACTCTTAAATAAATCATGGGCAAATGCATGATGAACCTATTGGTGACAACCCTAACCTTATGTGAAAGCATGATATGGAAAGAAGGGTTATGGTTTGAGTTAGTTTAAATTTTATCAAGACATATATTCTCTTGTAATTTGTATATGAGTCTATTTTGAAAATCGATCGGAGGTTGGTATGGGTATCATTAAGTAAATGAGGTTAAGCCAAAAAATAAAAATAAAAATTGGGTGACATCCTATCAAAAGTCCTAATAACGATTAACATATTAGTAGAAGACAAGATTAATCCAAGCGTGGAATTAGTATCATAAATTAGTGGATCGTTACAAATGGGGGAGGTCAAGTTTTAGATCACTCCTAACCATTAGTGTAGAAGGAGAATCTTGAAGCTTTTTACACTTGTGAGTGTTGAATCTCTTACCACTTCTACATAATAAATGCGCAAGCAAATCAAGATTTGATCTTGGTCATGTTAATGAGATAAGAAGGAAAGTTTCATGATATAAGTTAAAATATGAAGAGGGAAGTGACTTAAAGAGGGACTTGTGATAAATCATGTAGTGATCAAATTATGCATACTCTTATAAATATTTCTTGTGACCACAAATCTAAATATTTTAGTTCATGACTTACTTATGATCTAATTTAGATGAGAAAATAAGAGGAAAAGTTAAGAAGTTGTGTAGTTCAAAGCACTTTTATAATAATATTACAATCTGTTAAAGTCTGTCCAGATTTGAAACCAGAATCTTGGGGTTTCTTTCGCAAGGATATTTAATAAGGAATAGGTCATGTAATATACCGTTGGAAAGCTAATCGAGTCTACTTTCTAACGGTTCATACCATGCCCTCATCGGATACCTGTAACTTAAACTATGACTGAAACATTGAAGGTTGGTCAAAACTGTCATTGCTGCAGAATTCAGCACAGCTGATAGGTTTTGAATTTCTGGAGCAGTTTGGTTAATCAAAACCTATCATGTAATAGGTCATTGGAAAGGTAGTGGAGTCTAGTTTCTAATAAATCTTTCCTCGTTCTATTTCTATACGTAGAATGAAAGTTATTATAAAAACTCCGTTGGTTATCCGGAAAGATCGAGCCATAAAATTGTGTCAAACAAAAGGTTCATGACTGGTGGTCACTGCAACATCAAACTACTTAGTATGTGTTATACTGTCTAAGAGATATATATATATAGAGCTATACGAGTCCACCTCCCAGCAGTTTATTCACATTCCGGTTGGATGTAGGTGATAGATGCTTGTCGAAACATCACGAGCAAATCGAGGGATTTTTAGAGTGACCCTTGTTGATATAGTAAAGGCTTTGCAAATCCTTAACATGTAGGAATTGAACTTCAAGTTCATTAATGCACAGAGCTAAATTGTGTCCCTTTTACAATTAAAATATAATTAGAAGAGAAATTTGGAGAACACGGAAATCTCCCCAATTAAACTCAAGCCCTCATTTCATTAGAATTTTTAGTATATAAAGTAGATGAGATTGTACTCCTAACGTCTACACCTGAAATTGTCTTGGGTAGTATTCT
This sequence comes from Agave tequilana, assembly GCA_038442645.1. Lineage (NCBI taxonomy): Eukaryota > Viridiplantae > Streptophyta > Magnoliopsida > Asparagales > Asparagaceae > Agave > Agave tequilana. The sequence continues at coordinate 150,122 of JAVJIF010006963.1, read as the reverse complement.
AAGAAGTCTAAGAGATAGAAGAGCTGATAAAATCTCATGATCTTATAACAAAAGATTTAATTATGTTATACCCGAAAGTTTGATATCAGCATAATATGAGTCATGAAGGATTTTACTAAAAGTTTTAATAGTGGTGTCTACTCCAGATAGCAGACTGTCCTTATCTGGCTCATAAAAATATAAGGTACCAATAAATTTTCGTGTGCAGTTTAGTGCCAAATGGAATGAGATCCGTACTTTACTATGCATATGATAATTTCTTAGAGATTCCGACACTGGGTTAAAAGTGAAAGATTTGTTACTGTTTAGAAGGTTCACATTCCTACCTTCAGTTTAAATAAGATGTTGCCTATATGCTCATTGCAAAGAAAGGTATAGACTGCTCAAGTCATTAACTTTTCTAAGTTCATCTGAAAGTGTTTAAAAGTTGTTTAACATAGAGGGTGATATGTTAGTAGATGCCCCTATAACATCGTCATAGTCAAATAAGAATTGTATGAGAATGATTTGTTTTGTATAATATATCTAATATGAATAGTTGGATAGAGCATGTATGGAAATAGATGTTATTACTTAAGTGCTGACCTATTGGAGCACTTATAATTGATAAGCATGTTAAGAATCCGAACTTGGGAATTGTGTGAATATGATTTTGTATAATATTATGTGTGTTAAATGTAGGAAGGGGCCAGCGGGAGCTGGTAGGTGTGAAGACGGGGTATGTTATTGTGTGAAATGTAGGAAGGGGCCAGCGGGAGCTGGTAGGTGTGAAGACGGGGTATGTTATTGTGTGAAATGTAGGAAGGGGCCAGCGGGAGCTGGTAGGTGTGAAGACGGGGTATGATATTGTGTGTTAAATGTAGGAAGGGGCCAGCGGGAGCTGGTAGGTGTGAAGACGGGGTATGAGATGGGTCGTGTGTCATGATATAAGATGTGCTTATTCAAATTGAACAGTGTTCTATGCTTGTCCTTATGCATGACTGTGAAGCTCTGCTTTATTATAAGAGATAATGAAATATTATATGATGGGTGAAAGTGCAAGGGTTAATCCATGCAGTACTTGAATGGTGATATGATATACATGTATTTGAATCCTTACAAATGATTGAAAATGAATGGTTATGTGTGATACAAATGTGTATGTGTGTGTATGTGACACTGGGGGTATGAGGGTTGTGTCATCGTATATGACATGAAACCATCAGAATACAAGTTTAGCTGATTGAAATGAATACCATATATTGGGTGAAAATGTGCATGTGAATCCGTGCTTTACTTGAAGGGTGAAGCGTTATTGCATTATGAGAAATATGATATGATTATATGTTATATAACTATGGCTTGTGACGTAAGTGTTATCGAATGCATAAACTAAGTTTAGGGCATAACTCTTGGGGTTGGTGTATTATTGCATGGAATACAAGGCACGCGAGTAATACACACTATGTTCACATAAGACGAGAGAGTGTATTTTATGTAACTCATAGACCTTATCACACGTAAAGATGATAATCCAAGAAAGCAATTGGGGAGTACAATCATAAAAGTCTAATCGTCCTCAGAAATTGTAGGGGCTGAGGCCTTGATTCATTAAACTATCGGATGCCTCCGATTCTTGTCTTCCTACTGTTTCAGATTCCTTTTATTGCGTGTATATTCATACCCTTGTTGAGATATTACCTTTTCTTGATTATTCCTACCTCACTCACTGAGCTGTCGAGCTCACCCTCCCACAGATTGATATATTGCAGGTTGCATGGAGGCAGGGGTCAGGATTATGCTGTGCAGGGTTCATTCTGTATATATATCCAACTCTTGTATTTTGGGAACACTTGTGTTTGTAAATGTTATATGTGGGTCGTGGGATAGATTATTCGCCTTGTACATATACATATATGGAGAACCTTATAGTAGTTTCATTTTATGTTTATAGTTGAGATATCTTGTATGGGGTTGTAGTAATAAGATGTATATTTATCAATATGATGCCCATGTGGAGTTGAAAGTTATGAATTCTGAAAGCCTTTGGAATGCCGAGATAGCAACTCTGGAGTTTATGTTATTTTGTTTCTCCATAAGTAGGCAATGTCAAGCCGAAATACTTTCATGATTGTGTGGATGATTTTGAATAAAGTTATATGATTGGAATGAGAATAAGTAGGCTGATGTTAGCCGAAACATATCATATATGTATTGGATATTACATCCGACCAGTAATTACAAAGGAGGTGCTGCTGAAATTTTTAAGAAATAAAAGGGAATGATTTGATTAATCGGTTTTGTAAGGGGAGATTATGCAAATTGAGGATTTATTAAACTGGGACCGTTACAGTCTATGCTACATTGGGTGGAATGAAAGAAAGAATCAGCAAAGGACAACTACCGGGGTAGTAGATGGAGGAGTCGGACAGAGAATAATTGTGGGCATGTTTGGAAGCACCGATTGAGGATAACTGTCAGTGTGGATGGAGGAATCACCGCGCATAGGACAACTACAGGCGTGTTGGTGCGTTAGCAGAGGAAAACTTCCTGGAGTGTTGGTGTAGTGTGTGCGCTCTGAGGATTAGAGAAGCGGCCCCTCTTAAAAGAGGAAGAATCATATATACCTGACATAGATTCTAAAGTGGAGACGAAATTGGTGGACAGTGATAACGGCACGATCTGCGTGTACTAGATCCTTCGCAACGGTCGTGATCACCTCCGTGATTGGTTGGGGTGACATGCAGGAATATTCACTGGCACGTATAACTACCTGTTTTAATATGGGGCGTTACATGTCTTCAACATTGGGTATGATGGAGCGGCGTAAGGTAGGCAGAGATCTCGACGGACTGCTGTTTGGAACTTCTGACTCGAAGTTGGAGACTTCTGATTGTGAAAAGTTCCGGAGTGGTAAGGTTTTCAGAGCGGCGACATGTAGTTCCGGATCGGGAATATCTTCGGGATGAAGGGTGGCTCCGGGATGGACTCTGGGAGTTATGAATTTCTCCGGAAAACACTTGGTAACTTGGACACATGTTAATCATCCTAAAGCGGGTCAAATTTTGACCACTACACACTTCCAAAGATGACTAAACTGATGTATCCTCTTACATACGACTAATTAATCAATTGCATGACAAGGTAAATAAAACTGGATTATAGAATAATTCAGCATTGCGCAAGGACTTAAGTCACTTAACAGAGCTTTGCTAACTTATTAGAGAATATGTTATATGGCTAACTATATGACAGCAAAAATATTGAGACACTCTTAATCTAAGATTATTGGAGTCAATAATTAAATGCAAGTGTCGATACAACAGAAAATTAGAATCGTACGAGAAAAGGATGGAGTAATCATACTTTGACGAAAACCCAAGACGGCATCGTGCCATCACCAATGACCCAGGTAACAAGTCCTTGAATATCCTGTTTCACAGTCAAAACACTCATCAGATAGTTAAACATAAACCACAGGGTTCACAAAAAATGGAAATTATAAAAATGTACCTGCAGATTTAGAGACGAGTTAGCTGAAGGAGTTTTGAAGATAACATCTGCCCTAGCCTGCGTAGAACAAATAAAAATCAGAGCTTGAAAATCGTTGCAATGGGAGTATGTTAAGTTGACCAGTAAGACGAAACCCTAATTCAAAGATTTAAAAAAAAAAAAAATACAAAACCCTAATTTCAACTGGAGAGAAGAAAGCGGTCGCATACATCGGGGCCGTAGACATCGAAGTAGGATGTGCTGCTGCCGTCGCCCTCGTCTTTGTCGCCATTAGGGTTTTCGAGGTTCTTTCGGGACGACGAGCTCATCTCTTCGGCGACGATGCGGCGTCCGTGGGAGCCGTTAGTATGGACGGCGGCAGTTGGCGGACGTTGGGGTTGGTCGGCGGCAGTGACGGCGAGGGTAGACGGCGGGGGGTTGAGGAGAGGGCGAGGGTTTAGTGGAGGGAAGGAGGGGTTTAAAGAATGAGGGCGTTGGCGGTGGCGGAGGCCGAGACGAGCGGACACCTGAGAAGACTCCTTTGGTTTTGGGATTTCTTTCTTTATTTTTTGGACAGGATTTTGAAAGAAAAAAAATAAGAAGAAAAGGGCAGTTTTAAATTTTAAAAAAAAACTATTTTAAAATAATTTTAAAAAAGGACTTTTTCAGAAATAATTACCAAAATCGACATATGTCTCCTCGCGTGCATGGCACTAGGCGACTGCGGTTAGATTTTTTTAGGTTCAGTTAATAAATTTAGACTTAAAGTTTATTGCATTACATCTTAATTCACCAAACTTCTTTATTTTATTTTATTTTTTATCTTTTAATTTGTGGATCGAAACTCTTAATGATTTCACTCAGCGATAGGTTTCTCTCGATTTGGCATTGAATGATCTCTCTGGAACTCTCTCATGTCTCTTATCATCATCAGTCTTTGAGAATTCTGAATCTCGTTGTCAACTCGATCGTCGGAGGATTCCAACTTGCATTTCGTCGTTGTGATCTTTTAACAATGCTGAATCTCTTGTCCAGTGGTTCATCGTATTAGATTTCTCCAACACCGACCTTTCCTGGTAAGCTTATGGTTCTTGATCTGGGCTCAAACTCATTCTCGGGGCTGATCCCAGGCAGACTTGCGGCTAATTTTAGCTGAATGCAGGCCTTTGGAAATTATCAACTTGAGCTCGCATTACTTCGGTGGCGATTCTCAACTCGCTGTTGGCTCTCCGCCCAATTCCTCCCTCTCCGCCTCGCCCCTCCTCGTCTCCGCCCTCGCTGTTGCTCTTCGTCGATCAGTGGCTCATAATAGTTCAAGTGTTGTTTCCCTCTCGACTCTAACTCTTGTCGTCGAAATCGTTGCCAGCTTTTAACAAAAGGGGAAAAAACTTTATTTACGTTTGGGTTTGACAAATCTGGATATAAGTTTGTTCAAATTTTACGTTTGGATTTCTCAAATTCAGATAACAAACTTCAATAAATTTTTGATCTGGAGTAACAGGATTCGGGTAGGAAAAAAAAACTACTCTCTGTCACCCCTTAGCACGCAAGCAGTCAGCGCCTACGCGGTGCCGACGTGACTTGTCAGTTTTAGAAAGGTATTTTTTTGAAATTATTTTTTAGGAAAGATTCCCAAAGGAAAATTCGGCTTTTCTTTTATTTTAAAAAAGGAAATTACATATTATTTATTTTGAAAAAAAAAAAAGAAAAGAAAGATGATCTTTTTATATATAGATTTTTTGAGACGAGAAAATGCTAATAAAGTGAATTAAATCTTACATGAGAACCGAGAGGTTCTAACCAACAAATGTTTTTTTTTTTTTAAAAATTAGCAACTAGGTCAATGGAGAAGGAAGATTACATTTTTTTTCCTTCTTTGTCATAAAATAAACACCATAAAATTCATCGTGATTTGCTAATGAATAAAATGATGGATGTGAGTCCTTTTTTTTTTTTTTTTGCTAATTAAAGGTCATGTGAAGTTTGGATCAAATGTCGCTCGCGCGGTGGGCTTTGAACTGGCGACCGATTGTGAGGAGCGAAGAAGCTCAACAACTCAAATCAGTCCACACTACCACAAGCGGGGGACAAGTGATGAATGTGACTTGTCAAGAGATTTAGAGATTTAGCGTGAAATCTCATAGCTGGTGAAAAACAAGAAACTCATGTTTTCTTGGCTTTTGCCACATAAATATATATTTTCCCCCTCATTTGTGTACTTTGTTGGGGGGAGAAAATCATGCAGAGTTTAAAAAAAAAGAGGACATCGAAACGTAAAAGAGTTTTTTTTTTTTTCCCCGTGGAAAATTTTTGAACCTAAAATAAAGGAGAGAGGTTACTTAGGCCTAATTACTACACTGTGAGCCTCTCATTCCATGCACCGCCGTCATTGAGGCCCATGGGCCTATGTTCTCACAAACAGGATATTCTTCCACGTCAGATTTTTGGTGGGCCCCAGCCTTATCCGCCAGCCCACCAGCCTCTTACCTCCCTCCACTCTCAAGTCCAAACAAAATCCAATCCAAATCCAAATCCTATCTAGAAATCACTCCCCCCCTCACAACCTCCAACCAATCACTTTTCCATCTCTCTCCGCCTCTTTCTCTCTCATGGCATCTGCTTCCCCTCTCTCTCCTCCATCCTTCACCTCCCCCCGCCCGCCACCGACACCTGCCCGTCCACTGCGCCCCTCCCCCCCGCAACGACCGGCGGCCACCGGTTTCCCCCGCCCCTTGAAAAGAACTCCATCATCCAGACTGGTCACAGTGTCAGCCGTGGGCGATGTCTCGGCCGACGGCACCACCTACCTCATCGGCGGCGCGATCGCGGTGGCGCTCCTCGGCACCGCGTTTCCCATCATTTTCTCTCGCAGAGACACGTAAATAAATTATACGAATTATCATGAAATTGATTTTGATTATTTGTGATTAATTTGCATGGCGCGGATTGATTTTTAGATGCCCGGAGTGCGACGGGGCTGGGTTCGTCAGGAAGGCGGGCGCGGCGCTGCGGGCGAACGCGGCGAGGAAGGACCAGGCTCAGATTGTGTGCCCGAGGTGCAATGGGCTTGGGAAATTGGGACAAATTGACAAGTGATGTGATTTTTGTTGCAATTAACGATGCGAGTTAGTTATATTCAGCTGCTGCAAGTGTTCTGTTATTTTGTTGTTGTATGGTTTGAATGAGAGTGGTGCAAGAAAATTTCTGTGGCAAATCTTATATTGTTCTCGTTAGAGGAAAAAAAAAGCAATAAAATGGGACTACTTTTGTGTATAAAGAAGGCTAGAAGCCAAATGACCCTAAATATTTTTTTTTCTCAAATGGAATCAATTTTTAGCTTATTACAAGAAAAACGCCTCAATGTTTTCCGCATATTTAATTTATTTATTATTTTTTATTATGTTTGATATTATATATTTTTTTAATTTTATAAATTAATACTCTATAAGATAATTGGACATTTTTATCCTTCAATTGGAAATCTGACATTTTTGTCATCTTCTTCTTCTCTAACGCCGTCTTCTTTTTTATTAAAACCTAATTCTAATCAAGTAAAATCCACTCATCATCATCCTTTCTCATCTACACTTCATTTTTTTCATCTTTACTATTATATTTTATTTTTTTGGCCTTTCCCCATCAATTTCTTGATCTCTCCTTTTCAAAAAACCTTGATCTGAAAAAAAGGTTGAACTTATTGTGTCTATCACTTCCATTGACACCTATCACCTCATCTTCTTTGACATTTTCCATAACTATTACTGCTTTTTATCTCCCTCTTTTTTATAGCAAAATAATTTCAACACCTTTATAATTTAAAAAACATATCGAATCTAATTGAACCCATGTTCTCTCACTCTTTATATAGTATCACCATCATTATCTCTCTCCTCCCTTGAGAAGAAGAAGAGCAACAATGGTAAGTTGGTGATTTTAATGTTTTCAACATATCATATGGAAAAAGAAGAAAATTTTAAAGTATTAAACATAAGGGGAAAAAAAACAGTACGAGATATTAAAAATGAGAGAAAAATATCACATGGCATTACACTAAAATATGAGTGGAACTTTGTGGTGCTTTTCATAAAAGAAGCCTTAAATTTTCATGAAAGAATAATTTGTTAGGGAAAGAAGAAAGAAAAAAGAAAAAGGAAAATAAAATCGTGTCAAGAATGGGATTCGAACCCATGCCCTTTCGGACCAGTACCTGAAACTGGCGCCTTAGACCAACTCGGCCATCTTGACTTAATGCTTGAAATGATTTAATAAATAAATATATTCTTATTTGTTTCCCCTCTTTTGCAATTCCAACTGCTCCTCAAAGGCTCCCCAGTTTTTTCTCACTAGGAACTGGTAAGAATCAGCGAACCCCCTTCTTCTGATTTCTTACATCTATGCATCTCCTTTGATTTGTACCACTCTATGTCTTTATATATATGTACATGTGGCTCCATGCATTAGGGGTTATTTTAATCGATTTTCTTTATTACGTTTAGATAGAATATTAATATGAAACAGAAAAAAACGATGTTAGTACTATTTTGAGAAAAACCCACAATTTTTCTTTTTTATCTGGAAACATGGGCCACATGAACAGTGCTCTCTAGGTACCCTCAACCCTAGAAATGTATAGTTTCTAAGCATGAAAAACCTTTTTTATATACGTGGGCCCAACAACCGTCGATTTCAATAGAAACCCGTTCTTTAAGCTCTTAGGCCCACTTACCAGGCCCCCTGGTCCACTGACACGTGCATTACAGACAGGTTAAGAAAGCCCGGTCCTTCCCATTCCAACTCGAACACCCTTCGTGGGCTTTCTAAACTCAGCACCCCCGGCCCAGTAATGGGATTCTTTTATTAGAATTCCCACGAAACCCTGACCCAATAGATTGGCTGGATTTCAAGAACAGATTTGGATCACCACCACTGCTAAAAACCGCTCCGGACCCGCTACCCGACTCAACAGCCACACCCCCCACGACCTTTGACTTCAAATTTGAATTCAAAAAGAGAGCTCTCACCCTCACAATTTTTACCCTTCACAAAAGCTCTTGAGTCTTGACCCATCAAGTCCAACCACTGGCCCAATGCATCTAGGCTTGACATACCCCCTCAGTTGATTCTGACCCATGCTGGCAAGGGTCTTCCTTGCTGATAACAGGCGGCCCATCAGGCGGCCCACTGCCCCCTCCATACTATCTTGATGGGTCGCATTCGGATCTGAGCCCGCGCAAGACCCGATACCTTCTCTTTTGGAGACTCGTTCTCTCAAGATCCAACTTTCACGAGAATCAAGCGTCGTCCCCTTCGAGGAAATGTAGTCGGCGTTCATCACCGGCGATGATCCAGGCCTACTCTCTCCCACCATTTCTCTCCTACCGGCTTCGAATACCCTACGAGGACCGGAAATGAAAATGAATCCCTCGTTTGCCTCGATCCCCCGCTGTCAGAGCCTGTGCAGGATCGTTCCTTGACTGCATCCGCATATGACACAGGCCGCGCCGCCTCTTCCTTCGCCGAGAGTTTTCTCCGTCGAAGTCCCAACCTCCAAAAGAATGACGAGTTGCCTTTCTTCACACAGGCCCATAATCATCTCTTTGGTGATGAAAAACTCTCGCCACCATGTCACGGCAACTACGCACAACTCTCGCGCTAAGACTCCCCGACGGCCGAGGGCTTCCTCAAATCTCCGCGGCTGGTCCCCGAGGACCGCCTCCTCCCTCCCATCCCCTGACGTCATCTTCCCCAGAGGGAGCGTTCGTCCATTCCGCGATCTCTCTGGACATCCACTGGCCCGATGGCCGGGCCGACGAGAAGTGAAATAGAGAAGCACCACTAAGCACTCTGCCTTCCAGTGGCCCAACTGGCCACAATGGTGGCACGAGTTCCGCAAGCTCTTCCATCCCGGCCTCCTGCCCGACGAGATGTCCTGGCCTCCATGCAACGAAGGAAAACCGCCAGAATCATTCTTTCCACCCATCGACATATCGTCGAACACAGGGTGCGCACACCGAAGACGAGAAGGGAAAAAGTTGCATACAAAATGCCAGGTTCCAGCAAACAATACAACAATCAAACCCAAGTCAGAAAACCAAAACAGAACCTCTAAGAAGAAACAGAAGGAAGAGGAAGAGGAAGAAGAGAGGGATGAGCAGGAGAAAAATAGTGAGAAGAAATGGGAGATCAAAAGGAGATAGGAGAAAAGAGTGGACTATTGATAGAGGAGGAGGGAGGAGAAAACGGAGGTCGGAGTCTTCATCCCTTCATAGTTGGCTCTATCCCTCAAACATTAGTCAATTATTCATCACATTATACATATCAAACTGAGATATGGATTCTTGAATTTAACCCCAGAAATCACTAATCGAGTAACCTGAAAAATCATAGAAATTTGAGAAGATAGAGAAGGAGACGCAGATATTAATGTGGTTCGGTCTTTTGGGTTATGTCCACGGGCGAAGGAGGAGGATACATTCACTTCATCAAATTACGAGGTACAAATTTTTAGACATTTTGTACCTACTTTTTAGCATGAGTATGCCATCTCCAAAAGAGCAAAACACAATATATCATAAATATAATGAGGTGTATGCTTGTCTAAAAGTAATATTTTCTACTGTGATGCATGGATGCTGAATATTTTTCTTCAACAATGCTTGAATTTAAGTGCCTAAGAAGAATGATGGTCTGCTGGAGGATGCAAGCTGGGGCACTCCATTTTATTCTTTGTTCTGTCAGTAGGATTCTTCTCTATGGAAGTTCAAACTAAATTCAGACCATGGAATTGGTACAAGATTTTGGTGATCTCTTAATTTCCAGTGTTCATTTTGCAGTTTCTCTGGCCATTATATTTTGAAGAAGACTAGGTCCTGAATCTATCCTTTTCATTTTCAGGTTGGTAAATAGCACTTCATCTGATTGTTAGGGTGGGAGCAGCATTACCGCTGTGTCTGCTTTTACACCTCAATCAAACAAATAGCTGAGGTTTTTGGTATGATGGAAGCAAAAGTGGTTAGCTTTTGCACCTGCCAGTTATAGCATTAGTTATAATGATGACGAGCGAACAAATCCCTTTTTTTTCCCTTGCCAAATCAACAGCACATGCCACTAACATCACTAAGACTAGATAGTAATTTGTTTCCTCCATTCACTCGGATATTCAAATTCATTTACATGCTTCTTTTCAGTTCATCTGTTGCTTTGTGTCAGCGTTATTTTACATTTTGTAGCATGTTGACATGTAAAGATTGTCGATCTGTTACGTTATCCATACTTGGGTAAACATACCACTATACCGAGGTTCTGATTATCTCGAAGAACAGCTATAATGGATTTTTATCAAGAATGAGTAGTGATTATTGGAGGCAAAGATGTTCACGAACTTAACTACACTTCACATCTTGCAATCTGTTATTTAAAAAAAAAAAAGTAGACTCTGTCTTAATTTGTACAATAATTTGAATAATGCAACATACTACTGGAGATTATGCTCTAATATTATAGTCAGAAACTCTTCCCTAAAATACATCCACCAAACTGTTAAACTCAGAATGAAATTTATAATTGAAGTCTGACATTGTGCTTTCATTCACTCCCAGAATTTTAATTTTCAGTTCCAACTTGTATTACATATAATTAATTCTGCAATTTGCAAGACTTCTCCAAATCTGACAAGCAGTCTGTTATGAATAATGTTGAAGCAAATGTTCTATGGTGGCATTATCAGCAGAGGTAATTATATGCTTGAAGACACCAAATATAGTAATTTTAGCAGTTTATTTCTAGTCTTTTATGTGAAATTTCATGTTTTCTCTTCTAGGTTTTTTATGTCATTCTTCATTTGAGTAATAATCAGATCTTGTGCTTTCTTGTTGTGATTGATTAGACAAACTATCTGCCCCAGCAGTTTCTACACTAGCCTTGCCTTTATTTGACTGCTGGCAGATCTGTTGCTCTAAGCTAGGCCCCCCTTGGGAAATTTGAAGGGATATCCTTACTTCTGATTGTATATCTGCTTCGGTCTAAGTTACCCAAAGCATGTTCCAGGAAATTCCTAACTTCAAATCAAATTGCTATGAAAATTTAGTTAGAGTTAGAACTAAAGCTCCTTATACTTTATTTCATATGGGAACTTCAACTATCATTGTTACGAGAACTTGGATTGGATTGGAAATTTGACCATGCTGGGGAGAATGACGGGCCTCCACGGGGAGTAAAATACGGCCTTAAATAAATGCTGGGAACCAAAGCTTTTGGGCAAAGTTGTTCGCGTCTCTATTTAAGGCTCATCTTGCTCCCCAAGCTACCCGAGTATCTTCTTGACAGTGGTGTTCGAGATTAGGTTGTGACCATGGGGGAGTGGACTTGGAGTTTAACGTGAAGCCCAACACATTGGGAAGTGATCAAGGTCTGTTCCCAAAAAAAAAAAAAAAAATCTATAAATGGTTTGCCCATAAAAGGTAAAATATTGTGGATTTTGATTAGCTATGGATAGAGTACCTGTGATTTGTGAACATATGATTAAGACTAAGGTCAGGTTTACATGCAGACGAGTTGTTAACCAGGCCTATGATTTCGTGGATGATGAACGATGCTAGGTGAAAGCCATCGAGTATATTTACATATGAAGGGAGTGATTGCGGAGGTAGTCATTGTTGGGATTTGGGTCGAACAAATAGTCCCACATCGGCTAGACGTGGGGATGGTCTTGGATATGTAAGGATTTAGGCAACTCCACCTAGAAGACTAACCTTTTAGGATGGTGCCCCAAGTTCTTCAATTTGTATCAGAGTCATGCTCCGAACTTCGTCGTGTCGTGTGTGAAGACACATTTGGGCCCCTGTAAAGCTAGTTGGGCTCTCGAGAATTTGACAGTGGTGTACATATAACACTACTGGGAAGCAAAAAAAAATTGTAGTTTAAATTATTCCCAACCTCAAAAGAAATTATTCCCAACCTCACTAAGAAATTATTCCTAGTTTTGAACATGAACCCCAAATGGAGGCTTCGAACCATTTTGACCCAGAATCTTCCCACACTTTATTTAAGGCCCATGTCACTCCCTTGGACGCCTGAGTATTCATCCCAACACTAGGTTCCACCTGAACCAAATCTGGCTTGCAATTTGATCAGTCTGGGTTCTACTTCATCCAAAGTTTGGTTTAATAAGTCATGCCAGTGAATTAGGCAGGAAAAAATCGAATTGTTTTCGAGACAGATTTCAAAGACCATGTCAAGAAGATACTTTCTGGATATATTTTAATTGAACATATATGATGACTAGCAGCAATTATACATTATGAAGCTATTAGATTCCAGTCATGTTAACATTGACTGACCCTATTTTTCTCAATTCTTTTCAATGTCTATTCTGCTTGCTTGAAGCTAAGGTACTTAACCAATATGTCCACCTTCGTGTAATATCAAAGAACTCACTTTTTAAGGGTTGGTCTGAAATAGGTCACCAATATAAGTCTGAGATTTAACATTAAACAATTCATGGTCCTAGTGAATGGTCAAGACATACATCCTACCTAATTTTGTTGGTCAATGGTAACATTCGTCTAAAATGGTACTAAAGATGGGGAGAAGGCATTGGTGCCTTTGGATGGGGACATGAAGCCGCCACATCTGACTTCGTCCCCAATCATTAGATCAACTTAGTAAATGCCTGTATACCATATTGTGTCGGCGTAAAGTGAGCAAATACGTATTGAGAACCTCTGTCTTATATGCAATAGTCTAGCAATGGGCCAGTTTAGCTCTCAGTAGGTCAGTCAATCTAATTATTAGTTAGGAGTTAGGACTAAGATTAGCCAGTTCATCTGTACTAGTTCTGCCATATGGTACACAATATCACAATATTCTATGAAATGTGTTAGGTTTTTGAGTTGAGTCCAAATTCACTTAGCTTATTGTTTGGTAGAATAATACTTCCACAAATGATTCGTTTGTGAGTTAATAAAATGGTACCCACAAGTTATCTGTGTAACAATTATGGATTGTTTACTAAGTTTGTACTTGCTTCTTGTTTGTGATAATATTACTCTGCGTCCAATGTGCTGCTAAGATTCATTTTGATCCAGTTTAAACACTTACAGAAATATAGTTGGATTAATTTATTTGCATGATGGAATCATTCATCTTTTGCTTCCTCTTTTTTACTTACCAAGAACCATTCTTGTTTCTTAGGATCAAAAGGACAAAATTTTAACGTGATATTTCCATGAATAATCTGTGTGGTCTGAATCGGCTCCATGACCTGCTTTTTGTGCACCTATAGTTCATCTTCCACGTCAAGCTTTTCCGCATCTATAATGTATCATGGGTGACCATGCTTTTTTCCTTTCTTTTATGTTTCTTTCTTCATAGTTGTTGGCCTTATGGAGTGAGATTAGGACCTTTAAATTGATGATCATTAGATAGTGACATCCTAACTCCAACCTTCCTATCCACATTTTGGTACTAGATGGATCGAGACTTAGCTAATATACATCTCGAGACTATTCCTTGATTTGTTTTTTGAAGTTGGAATAATTCCTAATACATATGTTCTTACTGAAGTCCATTCAAGGACGTTGATTATGGCAGTTGCCAGGAAAGATATGATTTCTCTGATGGCTTTAGCATGTGCCATTTCCAGCTTGCAAGGGACTAGGACCCAAAGAGGCGACGGAGTGAGATTAGGACCGTCTAAATTGATGTTCATTGGATATTGACATCCTAACTCCAGCCTTTGTATCCACATTTTGGTACTAGATTTATTAGGACTTAGCTAAATATACATCATGAAACTATTCCTTGATTTGTTATTTGGAGTTTTAATAGATCTTGTCATATTTAATGTCATTTTCCGTTTGAGGATGTTGATGATAACAGTTGTCATGAAAGATATGATCTCTGTGATGGCTTAAGTGTGTCACTCTTTCCAACTTGGGTCAGAAAGTATAACACAAGCCGTCAACTAGCTTTATCACATGCCCGAATTATTATGTCCAGATGTGATGTCCTTAAGAAAGAAGAATCTCTTGCTTATATTTTTCAAGGAAACTTCTTTATTGATTGATTTATCATGTTATATCAACTTGGAAAGATCAAAGCCTGTAAAACAAAACTTATAAAGATTGGAAGTTACAAACTGAACTTTTGGAGATAGTCCCAGAGCAGTACCTATTGGACTACCAATTTTTCTCTGACTCTCTAAACTGACACACATGCATCCTAATCTTTTAGGAAGCTATCTCCTGCATATTGGGTAATGGTTCATTATTAGTGAGAATCCATTAATCAGAAACCTATAGTGCCTGGAAAAACTGAATTCACTTTATTACTCATAAACTATCATGTGTGCACTGCAAGCCTGCAATACACTTTGACATTGAAATGTAGGTCAGAACACACACAGTATATTGTCAGCATGGAGCCTCCACTATTAGTTTCTTGAATAACATCCTTCTTGCCACTCGCGCAATTTATGACTTTTAAAGCTCAATAATTAGCTGCATGTGTGACGAGTCAATTGTATGGATGCGATAACCAATGCAGGTATCTGCACACTGCTGTATAATGACGCGAATGTAGATTCGGAACTCACTCCTTAACCACCTGGCATGGAGTGAAGGGCACCGGATGGGTACTCAAACTATGATTCTTGTAGTGCCCCATTCCAACATCATACTGAGATTTATGATGCTTATCTATCTTGACACTGCCCTGAACACAGAATGGATATGGAATCTTGGGCTTAATTTAATAAGTATCTATAAATTGTTAAATTCCAAATTTTTGTAGACGCTTGCATATCAAAGTGAGACATTTCACCTGTTTGATTGGTTGTACAGTGATATAATGATTTTTTTTTTTGTATTGCTTATTTTGTAGTTCCATTCTGACCATTGCAGTTTGAATCCTATGTTTTCCTTTTCCAGACTGTCACATGCCACTGCAGTTGATTGTTATGGTGTGAACAAGCATGTTGGTGTCCCCTTGTGAACTTCAATAGAAGCAGATAATTTTGTAGTTAGCAAGTCCCTTTCGGTATGAGTGAGGAAATCAAAATATTTCTCAATATCTTTTCATTTGCTTATATCTGCTAACCTTAGATTATTAATCCTATCAGGTTCCATGCTTATTGCTATTATTTTTCTCTCTTTTCCCTTATAAATCTTTTCTTGTTCATCAACACCTACTCATTGAATCAAGAAATCAGGCAGCATGTTTATCTGCATGCAATCATACAACTTCAATCATACACAAGTTGTTCTGTAGGTGACCTAAAACATAAAACAATTCATCTCCCCAGTCTAATCTCATCTTATCCATGGGTCAAAGCATACATCAGATATTGGGATTGTTGCATGGGGATAAGCAGCAGCCTTGGCTGACTCTAGGTGTATTATTCCCCCAATCATTAGATGAACTGAGTCGGTGTGTATCCCTATCTCATTTGAGAGCAAGCTGGTCTAAAGAACTGCTGTCTTGTATTTGAAAGAGTCTCACACTGGACCACACTAGTTTTGTCTCGTCTTCGGCTTGTCTAATTCTGATTTGTGTACAGTGAAAATCTCGGGCCATTTATCTCATCATTAGTTTTGGTACCATAGTTGGTTAATCTGTATGAACTTCTTGAATTGAATTCATATTTCATTTAGCTTACTGAATCTATCAGGTATCCCATGGCGATAGCGGTTTGTCATGAACTTATAGAGTATTTCTTGTAGAGATGTTTCTTTTAGTCAAGAAATTTCAATCATATTTGCTTCCTTTGTAGTTTTTGGTGATTTCTTTTTCGTGCATTTGAAAAGTTGATTGGTTACATTGTTTCTTGCTCCATTACTTTATCTGACAGTAATGCAAATGTGAAGCCTACCAGTGAGCACCCTTTTTCAGAACCCCTAGTTCAACCTCTACAGTTGTCGAACGGAAATTTAACTTGGATAATTAGTGATGGGTGTGTGCATAGGCTGGAGGGCAACCTCCATCTAGAAATAAAAACGTGAAGCCTACTGAAGAGAGAGGTAAAGGAGAAAACGAGAGGGAATGTTGCATGGTCAATCACACATTCACGCAACTTTTGCTTTATCCTGGTATCTTTTGATACACACAGCAAGCCAAATTTTCCCGTTTCACATGAACAAAAGGCAAGGGAATGACTTTAATGCAATACAAAGTCTTTATTTTTTTTGACTTTTGTCGAGGCTCCACAGGTCGCACGTGTGACTCTCTCGTGTGCATCATGGGCTCCCCACCCTTTACTTCAACCCTCATCCTCTCTTCATTGCAGTATGGAATTGGATTATGATGTAGCTAAACTCATTCATTGCATATTGTTTCAAGTACTGTTTGCTTCGATTTGTTAGTTTCGAGTCTGAAACAACGAATGGTTCCTCAAGACTAGCTTTGAGATCATGTTGTTCAGCAGCAAATTCTTCAATAGAAGAGTAATTATAGAATTCCATTGCTGATTGCATTACATTGTTTGCATACTGCAATAATGGAATGATATTGTTGTTGTTGGTTATGTCATGAAATCCTTCATGCCACTTGCACAGTCATAAACCTTTTAAATTTCAACATAATAATAAATAAATAAACGAATCACACGTGCGCGCGCGCGCACACACGGACACACATATATATTTTAAATTATCTGAATGTTAGACATAATAATTTGCCTTTTGAAGTTCAATTGTGGGAACCAGCTCGATCTTGTGCTGGAGATTCAACAGCAGTCAGAATTGTTGGAGACCAGGACTGTGGCAATTGTTTGTGATGGGAGAGTACATGTATACATTTAGGGGCCGTTTGTTTCGCGTAAAAGTCCGTAATTCGTAAATGACTTACAACCTAGTTACAACTACGGCGTTTGTTTGGACCGTAATTCGTAAAAGACTTACACAACCAATTACCACTCACTTGCAACCCAATTACCACTCACTTACAGTCCAGTTACAATTAATTTTGTGGTCATGCAAATTTGTATTATTTTTTTATGTTAATATTAATTTTTTTTAATATTTAGCATTTTTAATATTTATTTGCAATATTAAAACTTTTTAAATCACCAAATAGTTAATTTTGTGATCAACTTTTTCACTTACGACTTACACATTACAACAACCAAACACCGTAAAGCACAATACATTTTTCCACTTACAACTTTATATTACAAACCAAACACCATAAAGCTTACATGCATGTAACTCATTTACAACTGTAAAAGACTTTACCAATTACAACTTACGAATTACGACCAATTACGACAACCAAATAGACCCTTAGATGAGCTACTTTTATTTTTCCCCCAAAAAAAAATCTGGACTTTTGAATTTTCCTTATGACTGCTAATGTTTAGCATTTATATTAATCACGTGTTGATTAGTGAACAATTATTAGAAAATTAAGACTTTTCATGTACTTAGATGTATAATGAAGCAAAAAATGTTTATGTAACATGAAATATGTGATACGTGATCGTTGAGACTGCTAAAGATAAAATGATGAATCTGTGACCCATGTTACTTTTCTTGATTAATTAAGGTCATGTGCATTCATCTGCAACCAGTACTGCTATTATTAAATGAAAACACAACCTTGTTAACGGGGGATTAATATCTATCAAAAATAATTATCTTGGTAGTGGATTTGGGGCATGTTTTTCTATTGAACTCTTTAGTCTTTATCCAGGTACTTTGGGTTTGGATTCATTGACCAATTATGGAGCCAAGATGAGTCTAGACTTTTTGGACTGGAATTGCTATCAAGATGATGAATCAACATTGGCATGGTATAACTTTGCTATAAAGATTTGGTGAACTTTATTTTGAATTACTACTGCAAAAAAATTAATTTTGATTTATAATTTCTCAACTGTTTCTAAAATCCAAAATCTAACTTGAACCAGATAAAAAGAATAAAAGAGTCTGGACCAGATAAATAATCAAATATAATAATTATTATTCTTATATTTGATTATCAAGAAAATAAATTCTAAACAAAAAAAAACAAGAGAATGCTTTACAGCGAAGCTTCCACTTGCATGCAATTGGATCTTTTTTTCTAGAAGGTCGGAAACCAAACCATGCTGGAAGCACTCGCCTCTCTTCTGCCCATGCAACGAGGTGGACAAAACTTGCATCTACAATCTAAACTTCATTTAAACTACTATTAGTGCAAATTAAAATATTTTTAATCTTATTATTTATGGGAGCTGTTGTTATCTGATCACCGCTTGGTAAATGTTACAGCCCCAGTTCACATCATGTGGCCCACAACGATTCCTTGTTTTCCCGACGTCTGGCCGTCTAAAATTTGCTGGCGTGGCCCGCAAGAAGACCTTAGGCTCGGGGGAGGTGACGAGATCCAACCCCGACAGAAGCTCACAGTCCAAAGATTTTGGGAGGGGGGGCGTCGGCCGATACTTAATGCAACTTTAATGGCTAATTAATTAAGTCTTTTGACTCTAGTTTATACTGCCTCTGTCGCTGTAAAGCATGTTAATGTCCCGTGTTTTACGGTGGGCCCCACTAGAGTCAATTAAACCAACAGCTAATTATTTGTTAATTTAGCCGCCACTGTGGCCCAAAGCAATCCCCACACACACACCCCGCCCCCACACAGACACGTTAATGACGCAGCTGGTTCACATTCCCCATGCAAATACAAAGGGGGTTACAGTTGTGGTCCATATTATGAAGGCACGGAGATTGGAACGCAAAAACATTGATTTAATGCACACATTAATATTAGTACACTTAAAAAATTAAAAAAATAATTAAGACGCACATTAATTTTTAAATATTCTCTAAATACCACTCTATTCTCTCTCTCCTCCCGCCGACCTCCCCCCGCGCGAGCTCCTCCTCCCCCTCCTCCCTCCTCTTATTATGAAGGCACGTGCCAATTTTTTTCATTTTTGGTTCGATTAAAAATGAGTTTTTGCAATGTTTAGCTTGATTAGTGGGAATTATAGTGAAATTTTAATTGCATATGGGAAAAATTTTAATACACCTAAGTTGTAACATAAGAGTTTACACTTATTTATTAAAATATATTGTATATTACTCATATTCATGACTCAAATTGTTGGTTGTCATTTATATATTCTAAAACTCATATACATTAAATTTATTATTTTATGTGCATTATAGTTTTCTATTACACAAATAAATAAATTAAAAAAAACCGACTTTAAGACCGCTACAGAATGCTACTCCTATTATGGGCCTGTTTGGTTGTCGTAATTCGTAAGTCGTAATTGGTAAAGTCTTTTACAGTTGTAAATGAATTACATGCATGTAAGTTTTACGGTGTTTGGTTGGTAATATAAAGTTATAAGTGGGAAAGTGTATTGGTGTTTTGTTATCGTAATGTATAAGTCGTAAGTGAAAAAGTTGACCACAAAATTAACTATTTGGTGATTTAAAAAGTTTTAATATTGCAAATAAATATTAAAAATGTTAAATATTAAAAAAAATTAATATTAATATAAAAAATAATACAAATTTGAATGACCACAAAATTAACTATAACTGGGCTGTAAGTGAGTGGTAATTAGGTTACAAGTGAGTGACAATTGGGTTGCGTAAATCTTTTACGAATTACGATCCAAACAAACGCCGTAGTTGTAACTGGGTTGTAAGTTATTTATGAATTACGGCCTTTTACGGGAAACAAACAGCCCCTGTATGGGAAACCATATGTATGTGGGAAAACTTTTTCCCATGTATATTATTTGGAGTGACACCTTGCAATGCAACTCCAACTACATCTAAATACGTATGGTTTCCCTTCATCAGTCCTAAGTATGTCAAATCAAGCAACTCGTGTGAACTGGAGCTAAAACGTCAGCTATCGACTTTTTCTGGATTCTCTAATCTCCATGGACTCTATCAACTCTCCAGTTGGCAACACGTCCAAACTATGCATTCGTCGGGCTCATCCGAGTCCGGTCATACTCAGCGAGCTAATTATAACCCCGGGCCCACATCCTCGCCGGATCCGAGACTGACGCAGACTCCAAATCCTCGATAGACGTTGATCCATGGATCGATCGATCGCTTGCACGGCGGTTGGGGCGCTGCGTGACTCACAGCCCGGGGTCCAGTCTACTGACCCCGACGTTGACGTCTACTGTACCATCAGACTCCACATTCCTGCACACGTACCACAATTATAGTACTAGCTACAAGTTGAGCCCAAGCATTTCAATCCCCAAAATATTCAAAATAAAATGGAGTAAATAAAATCTCGAGGCCGACCTTTCTAAATCGCAGGATGGCATCTTTTTAGACTCACACGCGCTTCTTTAAAAGCAGGGCCCTGAGCTGGAGACCGAGATTTCTCTGTGCTGTCACACTTGCTTGTATTTAACATAAATCTCTGTGTTGTCGGTCTCAGAGTTTTGGGGCAGCCAAGATGGCTCCTTCTGCTACTATTGCTTGTGTTTTGCTGTTGATGATCTTTGTGGTTCAAATACTCCAATCTGAATCCTCCAAGAGTTCCCTGATCTTGCCTCTCCGAACGCAGAAAATTCCGGCGAAATCGCTGCCGCGTCAGCAGGCGAACAAGCTCCGATTCCACCACAACGTCAGCCTCACCGTCACCCTCGCCGTCGGCACGCCGCCGCAGAATGTCTCCATGGTCCTCGACACCGGCAGCGAGCTCTCCTGGCTCCTCTGCAACACCACCGCCGCCCCCTTCAACCCTGCCGCCTCCTCCTCCTACTCCCCCGTCCCCTGCTCCTCCCGGACGTGCCAGTCCCAGGCCCGGGACCTCCCCATCCCCCCCACGTGCGATGCCACCCGCTGCCACGTGTCCCTCTCCTACGCCGACGCCTCCTCCTCCGACGGCACCCTCGCCTCCGACTCCTTCCACGTCGGCGTCGGCGGCTCCCCGCCCTCCAGAACCGTCTTCGGCTGCATGGCGTCCTCCTTCTCCTCCTCCGGCGAGGATCCAGTCACCGCCGGTCTGCTCGGGATGAACCGGGGCGCTTTGTCATTCATAACCCAGACCGCCACCCGCCGGTTCAGCTACTGCATCTCGGACCGGGACTCGTCCGGGATCTTACTAATCGGCGAGTCCAACCTCCACCTTTTCGTTCCCCTGAACTACACGCCACTAATCGAAATCTCACTGCCCCTGCCCTATTTCGACCGGGTCGCCTACACGGTCCAGCTCGAAGGCATCCGGGTCGGTTCGGTCCTGCTGCCCATCCCCAAATCGATCCTCGAACCGGATCACACCGGCGCGGGCCAGACCATGGTCGACTCCGGGACACAGTTCACGTTCCTTCTTGGGCCGGCCTATGACGCTCTCAAGGCCGAATTTTTGAGGCAGACGAAAGGGGTGCTGGCCGAATTAAACGACCCGGATTTTGTGTTCCAGGGGGCGTTCGACACGTGCTTTAAGATGGGCGATGGGGTGAGCCCAAGCGGGATGGGGAAGGTGCCGGAGGTGTATCTGGTGCTCCGCGGGGCGGAGGTGCGGGTGACGAGGGAGCGGTTACTTTACCGGGCGAGTGGCGGGATCCGGTGCCTGACGTTTGGGAACTCGGACCTGGTGCCCATGGAGGCGTACGTTATCGGGCACCACCATCAGATGAATTTGTGGGTCGAGTACGATTTGGAAAAGGGCCGCGTCGGGTTCGGCCCGGTCCGGTGCGATCAGGCCAGCCAGACGCTTGGGCTGGGCTTCTGAAGTTGGGCTTTTCCGTTGAGAGTTTTGTATAGAAGCAAGGGGGATGGGTTGTATTATACGCAGCTTTTGTACTCGTACTACTATACTTGTGTATTTAATAGCTACGACTACTAATTCTTTATTGGACAGGGGAGTTAACAAGAGCACAGGAAATTGCGAATTTGAGGCGCACGAGTGGGCCGGGTCGAATGAGTGGAGTCCACTAATAGTTGGCCCAACGAGATGGCATGCAAATAATTGTGACATAAATGTTTAACTTGCACGTAACATATAATTCATTGCAATATAAGTAATTAAAAAAATATATAAAGGTTTATATTGTTAGTGATCTTTACCTTGCAGTGATTATGATCTTCAAAAGCATTTCTCCGATTAATGGTTACTAATTTTTAAACATTCCTTTTAAAAACAACATAAATCATTGTTGTAATGAGTTTCCCATAGTTAAGGAAGTGTGACGAAAGTATAAAACAACATCTAAATACAATGCAGGAAAAATGTCAGTAACTAGCAAAAAAGTTCCGAAGTTAAAATAAAAAAAAAAAGCATTATTTCTCGTAGAAAATTCGAAGTAGTTGGCGCCGTTCTGTAGGGAGCGTTGCATAATTCGCACGTCAGCTAGCATCCAAAGCAAAATCAAACAATCTGTCGGTTCCCAACCCGGATTTGTTGGTTCATTGCGAGTCACTCGCGTACTCTTAAGGGTCAATCTCACGTTGACACGTGAATTAAATGTCGGATTTCAGGAGTATAAATTTTAAAGTCTTTAGAGTTAGACGTCCAGAGTTGCAAATCAACCATGAACCTAAGAGGAGCTAAGGACGAGGTAATCTATCGAGCCTGCGAGAGAGTTCATCCGACAATTTGTCACCAGTAGACGACATGATTATCTGCATCGATTCAACACGCAACGACTAGAAGTGGATGACAACAGCCTTGACATTGTAATAGCGGCCCTCACGCATGGCATCCGCCATCCCCACTTCTCTGATTCCCCTTTCACGGAGCCCCCGCGGCAAATGTGGACGACTAGCATCTTGCGAGTTGAAAGATACATGAATGCTGAAGAGGCCCAAGCGGCCAGGAGAGAGCGAGAGTTTGGTACCAACGATAAGGATTGGTGGCACTATCTCAAAAGACTAGCCTTCTATGAAAGTGGCCCAACTCCTTACGCACTCAAGGTCATCCTCATGTCTAGTGAATGTGAGACTATTTATTCTTCCAATTACTCAACAGCCCCTTTCAAATAAAAGAGTTTTGGTCTTCTCATGCAAGCTCAACTATCATCACACTGGAAGATCAAATGCTCCGTCGAGATCACAATTTCTCCACCGCATGAAAGTGGACACGCCTTAAATAAAGCAACAAGTGTATCTTGTCACTCTTCTTCACCGCGTGTAGTTGTGCTATAGTCACTAGAACAGAGAACTAAAAGTCACACAAATTGATCCAGAGGGATTTTATAAGCAAAACCCAATTTACCAATTTGCCAAAAGTATACCTTAAATGCCAAGAACAACGTACCTTCCACTGGGATTGAGATTCGCTGCTCGATCACCATCCTAATAACTCAGGGTCGAAGATACGAAGATTGGCTGAGAGTCTGCAGCGGCGGTTGCTGCTCTCGGAGAAGAACAAAGAAGCGGTTAGGCGCTAAGGGAGCAAAAGCAAAATTGGGCTTTGTGATAATTTTTCAGGGGGTTGAAAATAAATTTCCGTTTTTTTTTTAATGGAATGATGAGACAAAATTACTTATTTTTAATCAAACGTAAACAGACTCCGGCCTGATGTTTTTAGGCTAGGCCCATAGGCCAGAACCCAAAGGCCCAAACAACTGTTTAAGGCACTTGGCCCTGACCTTGCTTATGCGGTGACCTGAGCCTGAGGGATCCGACCAGCGGCGAATCTTGTCGTTTCTGGACCCCTAAAACTGCTCGCGGGACACTACACCGCGGTCGGTCCCTTGTCATTGCCTCTCGCGGCCTCGCCGCTCATCGTTTCTCTCGCAATCTCGAATCCGAACGTGTCTCTGCTTGGAGGAGGAGGACGCCACGTGACCCCCAATTTTCTATAATTTGAAGGAAAAAGCCTGTCGATCTTCTACTTCCTCGCGAAAAACCTCAGATCCTCCTCTCTCGTGTAAGCCCTAATTTTTGTAATATTTTCTTTTTTGATCCCCGTTTCTCTATACCTATTTGTAATTCTAGTGTTTATGAAGGAGAGAAAATTTTCCTAATTTTGTGTTTTATTTTTCAAATCTCAATTGAATTTAGAACAATGAAGCGTTTTGGGTGAAATGCACGGTGAAGTGCGGAATCTTTATTGTAGATCATTGCGTTTTTAACTAATTTGTCTATAATTACAGGAAAAAGGGGAGAGATTTTGGCCGGAATCATGAGTTTCGTGTTCCGTGGGAGTAGAGGAGACATTGAGAGTGGGTTCTCGGGGTTTATCCCTGAGAGGCGAGCAGTGGTATGAATTCTCGATTTAGGGTTTCAATTTCATTTATCAGTTTCATTCTTGTTTTCTTTTCTTGATTTTGTTGTGATTGCAGAGAATGCATGCGGGTGCTCGACCAGTTAACACCAACTCGATGGCGTTTCTACTTACGGGTAATATTTCGCTTCGATGAACAAAATTTTGCTGGTCGTTGAACTTTTTTTAGCTGCAAACTTATTGTGTTTAACTAATTTTATGTACATTGTGGGTTTTGCCAGTCCTTTTGCTGTTTATGATTCTCAACTCGCACCAAATGTCACCAAACTTTCTGGTAATTGAATTCAGTGTATATAGTCTTAAAGTGTGTTAATGTGCCTTATTAACATTTTGAATATGTGATTTAAAGGTGTTTCAATGTTTGCTTGTAGCTTTGGCTAGTACTTGGGGTGTTTTTACTGGCCGCAGGGCTTAGGATGTATGCTACATGTCAGCAACTCCAGGCCCAAGCACAAGCTCACGTAGTAGCAGCTAGTGGCTTGCTCGGGCACACAGAGTTCAGGCTGCATGTGCCTCCATCCATCGCTTTTGCGACAAGAGGGCGGCTGCAGAGCCTTAGGCTTCAGCTTGCCCTTCTTGATAGAGAGTTTGACGATTTAGGTATGTGGTTTGCTGGTTTTTTTTTTGTGTGCAATTAAGGGTAGGTTGGTGTTATGTGTTCCGTAACAGATAATATTTCTAAACACAATTTTCAATTGTTTTCTTGTAGATTATGATGCGTTAAGGGCACTAGACAGCGACAATAATCCTGATGCGCCTTCTATGAGTGAGGAAGAGATCAATGCTCTTCCTGTACACAAATACAAAGGTCAATCACAAAGGCAAGTCTGAAGGCTTATCTATTCATTTTAGTATGTTGAATTGGTAGTCTCTCTCTCTCTCTCTCTCTCTCTAGTTTTTATAATCTTAATTTTTTTTTGAGTCTTGAATCTCCTCACTCTACCAATTTTCTTTTACCGTTGTGCCCTAAAATGAACTTAATTTAGTTTTTCTGGATATTGTTTTGATTTGAATGTGTTTCATGTTAACAGTGGTGGGCCATCATCACAACAGCCATCATCGTCTTCAGCTTCTGCAAGCGAGGTAGTCTTTGTATGCATTTATGACAATCTTATACACACACACACACACATATATACTTGTGCCCTTCTAAAAGGATTTGAGCTCGAACCCTTCTAACTCAAATACAATCCTCCGACATTCGAATGCAAGATCCACTTCATTGAAGTTGATCTACATTATTTCAAGTATCTATAAACCAAACTTCAAGTGTTTTGAATGCTTTTTGCCCATGCATCAAGTAGGGGAAATCGGACGGCCTAAATAGTGGGTTGGTTAGTTTAACGGTGTATTGGTTAGTTTAACGGTGTAAAACATTTGAAACCTAACAAAAATTAGTTTATAGAGGTTTTTAAATGTTTAGATCATAATCAAAGCCGGATCGAGAATTTGTATGTCTAAAGACATAGATCTAACCAACTCACTACTTTCGGCCGTCCATTTTGCGCCGCTTGATAGATGAGCAAAAAGTATTCAAAATACTTAATTTTTGATTTATAAATAATATAAATCAACTTCAACGGAGTGAATCTTGTATTCGAATGTCGGAGGGTTGTATTTGTGTTAGAAAGATTCAGACTCAAATTCTTTTGGAAGGACACACGAATCTATCTCTCTCTCTCTATATATATATATATATCTACTATAATGTGATCATAATTTGCTATACACATTGTATATTAAATCTTACCTCTTAATTACTTATACGATGCATTTCATGAAGTTCAGTAGATATTTTAAGGATGGCTATATCTATTGATTAATGGGAAATTATATCGACATAAACAATTCTTTCACCAATACAATTTATATGGAACATTATACAGAACACACACGCATAAAGAGAGACGTGTGTTATTCCGGAAGGATTCGAGGCCAAATCCTTACCACTCAAATACAAACCTACGACATCCGAATGCAAAATCTACTCCGTTAAATTTGATCTACATTATTTCAATTAACTAAAAAATCAAAAATCATATATTTTGAACACTTTTTGCCCATCCATCAAGTAGTCGCAAAATGAACAGCCAAAACAGTGAGTTGCTTGTAGAATATTGAAATCTAATAAAAAATGGTTTGTGAGGAAATTAAGTGTTTAGATCACGATGAAATGATCGGATCGAGAATTTGTATGTCTAAAAACATAGATTTAAGCAATATGTTATATTTGGCTGTCCATTTTGCCCCTACTTGATGGATGGGGAAAAAGTAAAAATACATGATTTTTTGTTTTTAGTTACTTAAAATAATGTAGATCAACTTCAATGGAATGGATTTTGCATTCAGATGTCGTAGGGTCATATTTGAGTGAGAAGGATTCAGCCTCAACTCATTCCAGAATGACACAAGTCTCTCTCTTTATATATATATATATATTTATATATTTGAGATAGACTTGTGTCCTTCCAAAAAAATTTGAGACTGAATCCTTCCAACTTAAATACAACCCTCCGACGTTTGAATACAAGATCCACTCCGTTAAAGTTGATCTATATTGTTTCAAGTATCTATAAACCAAAAATTAAGTGTTTTGAATATTTTTTGCCCATCCATCAAGCGGCGCAAAATGGACAGCCGAAAGTAGTGAGTTGGTTAGATCTATGTGTTTAAACATACAAACTCTTGATCCGGCCATTTGATTATGATCTAAACATTTAAAAACCCTTATAAATCAATTTTTGTTAGGTTTCAAATGTTCTACACCGTTAAACTAACCAACTTATTGTTTAGGTTGTCTGTTCTACTTGATGCATGGACAATAAGTATTCAAAACACTTGATTTTTGGTTTATAGATACTTGAAATAATATAGATCAACTTCAACGGAATGGATCTTGTATTCGAATGTCGGATGTTGGTATTTAAGTGGGAAGGATTTGGCCTCAAATCCTTTTGGAAGGACACAAGTCTATACATACATTTATTCATTGAAACACGATATGACTCGTCGCTAGGTACTGGATTGTTGTTATGGCTGGGGAATGTATTGTAGTTTATATGTAACTTGCCATTACGTGACATGGGAATATTAATTTTAATTAAGTCAACGATGATGATGAATTGGATTTCTGAGGATTACAATTAAAACTTTCAGGCAAGAGATTCTAGGTATAAAAGTCTGATCGACCTTAGTTGTGTTCACTATCATTATTTTGTCTCCATTCATTTAGTCTCCGCTCTTCTATTTGGTGCCACAAAGCTTAGCCGAATTCTTTCAAGGAGCGTTGTAGTGTCTAACTTCATAAGTGGTCCTGTTGATTGGTTGGAGTTTTGATTATCATTTGAATGCTTGAGTGTAGGCTAGAAGTCATGGTTCACACCATATCTTGACCCAAGTGAATAGATAACACTAGTGGATTCTTAATAGTGAGGCATTTGGAGAACATTGATTTAGTTTAATTTAGTTAAATAGGCATGCAGTAAATGAATCTTGTAATGTTCCCTAGATTTGTTGCTTATAGATAGATTCTCAAAGTGAACAATGAAAATATTCATGTAGTCAGTTCCTCTTTCAAGTTTCCTACACTGGTGGGCCTTGAGGAAGTGCTATCATATGCTTCCACCAACCAAATTTATCTTTCTTCCATCTACTAGCTCAGTTTCTAGTTGAGGCTCATTAGGTTCCCATTAAGAGTTCATGAGTCAGGCATTTGTGCTTCATTATTTTAACACTCAATTTCCCCCTCACAGTAAATAGAAGATCATACAAGAAGCAACAAGCCAAATCATCTTTCCTTGTCAAACTGTTTGGAATATTGACACAAGAATGAAGTTTTGACTGATTAAAGTCATTGGACTGAAATGAGTAAGAAGGCACCGATAGAAATGCTCTCTATGTTTTGGGTTTGTATCTATTTTTATTAGTGTCACTCCCTTTAGGATATTCAAAGATATATGTCTACGCTTAATTGCATGCCCTCCAATTTGGCTGTTACGATTTAACAGTACTTTTACATGCATATTTATTAACATCAGGTTTCAACTTTTATGATCTTAAACTAGCAATTTGAATACAAGTATATGAAGTTATCCTCTGCCAGCCTCCCATGTTTTTGATCTAATTACATCCCGAGTTCTGCTATAGATTTCTTGACCAAATTATTCTTTGGGTATGGCCCCTTCAGCCTCCTTGCAAAGTACTTTCAATAGATTGCCCTTCATCTTTGGATGACTAAGGCCAGCAGTGGCACTAGCAACTTTCATGGTACTCGAGGGAAAGAAAGATTTGGAAGAAATGTTGCACCAAATGCCGGTTTCAACATTCTTTAATTTATTTTTTTTTCAAGAATGAATGCCTTAACTTACAGTCTGGTATAATTGGCAATTACTCTGGTATTCAATATTAATCTCTCTATGGCAATTGAAACGTTCTTTTCTTCTTTTGCATCAAGGAAATATTATTGATCATTTGTACTTTTTGTTAAGTAGAAAAAGCAAGACCATGCAAAACCAGATGGAAATACAAGGAACCCAGAAGATGAGCTGACATGCAGTGTCTGTTTGGAGCAAGTCAGTGCTGGAGAATTAATAAGGAGCTTGCCATGTCTGCATCAGGTTGGGATTATGATGAAATTTTTAATGGTTTAGCTTTGAAGTTTTCTTTTCTTCTCTTTTTCCATTGATCCTGTTACTAGTGTTTTCTTATTATTTGATTTAATTTTTTTTTTACCATTCTGAACTCCATGATAATTTATTTTGAAAGTTATGTATTTCTCCATTTAGTAAGTGCACTTTGTTACAATTTTTTTGTATTTTTGGCCTCAAGAGACTCAAGACTAAAGCATGAATGTTATTAATTATACATAACAAAAAAGTTGGCTCATCTTAAAGACAATAAATGAACAGCAGTATTATAAAACCGCATGACTCCCCACAAATACTCAAGCATCACCTTAAACATTTAGTACCATTAGAGAGAGGAACTCTCTCACTTGTGGATCACACAATAACCTTAGGTGTAAACCTGTCCTTTCCCGCACGCACACACTGCCTTTCTCCATTTAGCCGTAAATCTACGTTAGTGGCTCAAATTTTGAAGTATGCATTTTATCTTGGCGGACAGTAGGTATAATGACTTTGCACATTTGTTGTGAGGTTTTTGAGTTATAGCTCATGCTCCTCCTCTTTTGAGGAAACTTCCTGCATTATTTCGAGGTAACTTCTTAAATTAGGGTCTCAAGTTTTTAACGGTAGATTTTATCTTGATGGGCGGACAGGTGTAGTTCAGCACACATATCTTGTTGGACTTGAGTTATAACTCTTTCTTCTTTACACGTTATTTTGCGCTAACGGGCCACAATCCCAGAATTTTGGGGTCAGATGTGCAATCCATTTCCTTCACTCAGATATATCAAGGGCGACCTTTTCCTTTAGTAAGCTTTATGAGATAGAATTATCCCAGGGGTGTTAAGACTTATTTTGTTTTATAAAGTCTTATTTAATTTGGGCCTAATCAAGTCAATTGGATATTTGCACCCGCCTACTTAATCTATGTTGTTTGACCCAATAAAGAATTGATCAAGCCTAAATGGTTCGAGTCTAAACACGTTTTCAATTATACTTAGCTATGAGTGTATTTAAATTAAAATGTAGGACTCATCTAGACGTGTGGAACTCGTGTTATAAATCAAGGGCCTAGATCTATGATGAGTTGAAATAAGTTTCCTTGATGCTATATATATCATGGGCATGGTTTACTCTCCACCACAATGACCTAATCTCTCTCTTGGAGGCCTCTCATCTCCTCTAAGGATAAAGAAGAGAACTTGGTGGCTGGAGAGAAGAATCCTCTCCCTCAACTCCGGTGTCCTCGAGATCGTGCAACCTTCGACATCCCTTTCGTGATGGAATCAGGTATGCCTAAAACCCTCTTTCCCTTTGATCATGACAAAAGAGGCTTAAAGTATATGTGTAGATTTTGTATGGAATAAAATTTAGATTTAACAATTGATATCAGAGCCTTTTCTTTATCAGATCATCGAGATATAAAGTAAATTTTTGATCTCGATTAATAAAAATCATGAATAAATACTACCCTTTGATTCAATAAATATTTTGTATCTCATATATTGCATTAAAAGATTAAAATGGAAGTTTTTTTATTGAATTTGTTTTTGGAAATTTTAATCTCTGTGTTATTATTTCTAAAATATTTTTTTTGGAAATTAAAAAAATTAGGTGGCTGGACGCATGCATGCAGGGCTGCATGCATGGCAGGCCTTAAGTTAATATCCCCCCAAAAAATAAAGGGGATACATGAGCATTGCATGCTCTCTGCAGAGAGCATTGAGTGTACGCACGCATGCTTGCATGCGTGTGCTGGCAACGCATCCAGGCTCATGCCTGTATGCGGCCTGCGCCCCCCTTACGTGTGGGCAACAGCCGCCTGCGCGGCCTGCGCCTCCCCTTGTGTGTGGGCAACAGCCGCCGGCCACCATGGGCCGGCAGCTACAAGGGCAAACATTAAAAAAAGAGGTTAATTATTTTGGGTTTCATAATTAATTAAGATTATGCGATTAATTAGGATTAAAAAATTTAGAGATTGAATTTTACTCTAGTAAGAAAACCTACTCCTAATTAATCTCATATTAAATTTCAATCGGGATTGTTGAGATTGATTTGGGTTTTAGAATTAAAATAGAATTCTAGTCTATTAAGGGTATTTTGGGTTAGAATCCTACTCAAATAAAGAGACCTAATCCCAATTAGTCTCATATTAAGCTAATCGGATTTTATTCAGTTTATTAAACCTGACCCATTAAGAAAACTCATAAGTTAACCTTTAAGTTAACCATTGCGGGTCGGGTCTGATCCAGACCCGATAAGCACTGCAGACCCGTTTTACCAATAGAAACTTCAATTAGCCGTTATGGACTCATCTGACCTCTGTTTTGGGCATGTAAACAGCCGTTTCAAAGCTATTGATGAGCACTACAGTATTATAGGAACTATACATGACAAAACAGTAGTTAGTTGACATAAAGAAAGCATTGAAATATTTGTTTATCATGGTAATATGTATCCTTACATGCTTCCGCTTTATCATCAATATTATTTTGCTTATATTGTCTAGGATGATGAATATTGATGTTTACTATAGTTGATAACGCACAGATAAAAATATAGATGTTCAAGTTAAAGAATTTATAAAAGAGCTTATTTAATTGCGTATATAGTTCATGCAGATAATAGCCGGGCCAAAGGAAGACTATTGTTTGGCCGAATTATGTACGACTTCGGAAACTTGATGTGGGTATTGCAAGTAGGAGAACGTCGGTGTATGGTAATCGGCCCAAAGGAAGGTTGTCACACTATAGGCCCATATTGCATAACCCTCATCAACTAGTCTGATGGCGGAACAAGAATCCAAATGTGTAGATGTGTGGCCCATGCGTGTGGCAATCAGCCCAAGGAAGGTTGCCATTATGGCCGGGTCATTACATATAATATATGGTCAATATAGATTACTTCAACTTTGGGACCAATCCTATAAAGTGACAAGTCGGCCTAAAGGAAGGTTGATCTCTTACATAGGACCGAGACTTTATGGTATCTATATTGGGCCAGTACAATATTGGCATATAGAGACACAACTTGTTCTGAAAGTTTGGCCGACAGCTCTAACGGTTAAACTGGTTGCATTTTTTGAAATTTATTTTTATGACTATTATAGTAGAATTTTATTAAATGTAATATTTATGTTAAATTGATGAGAAATTGTACGCTTATGTAGTTTAAATTGAATGGTACGAACTTTAAGAAGGGGTAAGACCACGTAAAAGATCGTTCTTGGATTCACGGACCTAGACCACACCTTAAGGACTGATGGACCCCTACTATCACTAACAAAAGCTCAGCTAAAGAAAAGGTCAATTATGACAAGTGAGAGAGATTTTACAGGATGTGTCTAATGGTCATAAAGCACACTATTCCTATAACTATTAGGGGTTCTATGCCTGATAAAGTCAGTGCTAAGAGTTTTTCAGCTGAAGTAGCCGACCGGTTTATTAAATCGGATAAAGTTGAGGCCAGCACACATCTTAGCAAGCTGATAAATATGCGCTACAACGGCAAAGAAAACATAAGGGAGTATATTATGGGGAATGTCTAATCATCTTTCTAAACTAAAGGTACTGAAATTGGAACTCTTTGAAGAGATTCTAGTGCACTTCATTCTAATCTCTTTTCTTATAAAGCGTAACCCTTGTTTCAAGATTATTTATAATGCTCAATGGAGAAAGTGGAGTCTCACTGAGCTCATTAATCACTCTGTTTGGAAAGAAAAGAGATTGAAATAAGAAAAGACTGAAAGTGCTCACTTAACATTCAGGGTAAGACTTCTAATAAGAAAAGAAAAAGTATAACTAAAGGGAGGAACATAAGCACTATTACAGTTGCTGTTCCTAAGTGGCGAAAGTGCAGGACAAGAAGCCTAAGGTCATTGCATGCTATTCTGCAAGAAAGTAAACCATATCAAGCATGATTGCATAAAGTACCAGAAAAGGTTATTTAGCAGGTATATCTCATATTTATATTTGTTCTGAGATTAATTTAGGTTTAGTGCTACTTCATAAATGGTAGATAGATAATTCACATAAGTGATTTAATGTAGAACTTCCAACCCAAAGAAGGCCCAACCCAACTGAGCGATACGTATACATGGGTGATGGAAATAAAGTTGCAATTAAAACTATTGGAGTTTGTAGACTTAAATTAGATTCTGTTTTTTTTGTTTTAGATTTGGATGAGACTTTATATGTACTGTCCTTTTGGGCGGAATCATATTTCTATTTCATTTGTTAGACAGCTCTAGTTTTACTATCACTCTTGATAATGAAATGCTTAGTCTAATTTTCAAATCTAAAGTTATTGGTATTAGAATTCTGATTGATGACTATATAATTGAAACTTCATGCTTTATATACTGAATCTCTATATGTGAATAGCCTAGGCACCAAGCGAACATTAATTAAAGAAATATTAGGAAGTTTGCACTAAATAGAGTTCAGGATGTCTTGGATTTGGTGTATATAGACATTTGTGGTCCATTCCCTACAACTTCTTAGAATGGTCACGAATATTTCATCACTTTTACAGATAATTACTCTCGTTATGGGTACTTATACTTGTTACATGAAAAATCTCAATCACTGAACATGTTTAAATCTATAAAGCTGAAGTTGAAAATCAACTGAATAGAAAAATTAAAGCCGTTAGATCTGATCGTGGTGGTGAGTACTATGACAGAGACGACGGATCAGGTAGATGTCCAGAATCATTTGTCAATTTCTGAAAGTATATGACATTGTTGCTTAGTACACCATGTGAGGGACATCTTGTCAAAATGGTATTGTTGAGAGATAAAATCACACACTAAAGGACATGGTTAGGAGTATGATAGCTCACACTACTCTACTAGAGTCATTATATAGTGAAGCCTTAAAGATGGTTGTCACCTCTTAATAGAGTACCTAGCAAAACAGTAACTAAAACCCCATATAAGTTATGGACTGGGAAATCTCTCAGTATTATGCATCTATATGTTTGGGGTTGTCCAGTGGAAGCTTGGCCATATATACCATATGAGAAGAAGTTGGACTCAAGGACAGTTTGATGTTTATTCGTAGGGTATTCTGAGAGGTATAAAGGCTTTAAGTTTTATTGTCCCTCCACTAAGAATATAAAGACGGATTGCTAAATTTTTTTGAGGATATTCAGAACAGTGGGAGTCAACTACATAAGATTTCATATTTAAGGAAGAACATGTTGTTATACCCTTGACAATAATTCCAAATGATAAAGTAGTTCAACTTCAAGTTGAAAATGCAGTTGCATCCTTATAAGGTACATATACAGTTTATCCTGAAGTAGATATTGCTGATGAGGTAGAACATGAAAATTCTCAACCACAAGTGCCTAGGAGGTCAACTAGGGAGAGATCAGTCATTGCAAATGACTATATAGTTTATCTCCAAGAGCATGAGTTTGACATAAGGCTAGAGGATAATCCCACATCCTTGAATGCGGCCAAACTCAACATTCACTCCACTAAGTGGTCAAATGCCATGAAAGAAGAGTTAAAGTCCATGAAAGACAATGATGTTTGGGATTCAGTAGAGTTGCCTAAAGGAAAGAAACCGATTGGTTGTAAATGAGTATTGAAAAACCAAGCGGGATTCGAAAAGTAATGTCGAAAGGTATATGAGACACATCTTGTCACAAAGGGATTCACTCAAAGAGAGGACATTGACTATAAGGAGACTCTCTCCCCAGATTTTCATGAAGAATTCTTTTAGAATTATCATAGCACTAGTGGCTCATTTCGACCTGGAGTTACATCAAATGAATGTTAAGATTACCTTGCTTAATGGTTGTATTGAGGAAGAAATCTGTATTGCGCAACCAGAAAGTTTAAAATGAAAATTTCGTAATATTTGGTTTGCAAATAAAGAAATCCATTTATGGTCTAAAGCAAGCATCCCGTCAATGGTATTTGAAATTTAATCAAGTAATATCCGATTTTGGTTTTAAGGAGATTGTAAATGATCAATGCATTACCATAAATTTAAAGAGAGTAAACTTATATTTCTTGTGTTATATGTGGATGACATTCTATTAGTAAGTAACGATATAGATTTTCTACTTAAGACTAAGAGTTTTCTCTCAAAGAATTTTGAGATGAAAAATCTTGGAGACATTTCTTTTGTGATAGGCATCCAGATTCAACGTGTCAGGACATGAAATATTAGGTTTATCACAAACGACCTATATCGATAAGGTGCTAGATAGATGTGGCATGAAGAAATGCTCTAGAGAGATAAGTTGAGTCTACTCTAATGTCCCAAGAACGATCTACGGAAAGAGAAAATGAAAGACATTTCATATGCATCGGCGGTTGGAAGTCTGATGTATGCTCAAGTTTGTACGCGTCCAGACATAGCATATACTATTAAGAAACTTGATAGATACTTGATCAATCCTGAGATTGATCACTGGAAGACTGCCAAGAAGGTAGTGCGATATCTATAGAAGACTACATGAAATCTGATCAGTTGCAGCTGATCGAATACATAGATTCAGATTATGTTAAATGTATCGACAATAAGAAGTCCACTTCATGTTACATTTTTCTTATTGTAGAAAGATGGTGGATTTAGTCAAGAGGCCATTACAACTACACTGTGATAATAAGAGCTATAGAGCTCTACTACAATAGTGACAAGAGTTCAATAAAGTCGAAGCATATCGATATCAAGTTTTTTGTCATCAATGATAAAGTTCGAAATCATATTTTGTCTGTTGATAGTGATAACACTATTCTTAACATTACAAATTCACTCCTTAAAGAACTTTCACCTAAAGTCTTCGTAGAGCATATTGCTCATATGGGGATAGCTAGTCATGATAATATCCTGGTTTAGTGGGAGTGGATAATTTCATGTAACTGACATTATTTCTAAGTGCATTTTATGTATATTTGTTGATTATGATAATAAAGTATAACTGCTTTTTCTAAAGTCTACTTTTGCGCATTTGAGTTTGTTGAATTAGCAGTTAGACTCGTTAGAGTCATAAAGTTAGACTCATTGGAGTCATAAAGTGGAAACTAGTTGGAATTGTACCTTGATCAGAGGACATTTCCATGCCACATGTCCACATTTGATCTATGTCGTTAAGGGTTCTGAAACTTGTGATGTGGAAGGTCCTATCTCGATTATACAGAAGGTAACGATCGTCATGTTCGGTGGCAGGACGCTTAATGAACCAGATTGTTTTGAAACGTGGTTTGTTGGCGGTTAAAGTTTTGACGTCATAAAGTTATGCGTAATATCTATTCAGTACGACTTGCTTGGCCCAAGTGGGAGATTGTTAGACTTATGTTTTATAAAGTCTAATTTAATTTGAGCCTAATCAAGTCAGTTGGATATTTGTACCCGCCCACTAAACCTATGTTGTTTGACCCAATAAAGAATTGATCAAGCCTAAATGGTTTGGATCTAGACCCATTTTCAATTACACTTAGTTATGAGTGTATTTAAATTAAAATGTGGGAGTCATCTACACGTGTGAAACTCGTGTTATAAATCAAGGGACTAGATCTATGATGATTGAACTAGGTTTCCTTGATGCTATATATATATATATATATATATATATATATATATATATATATATATATATATATATATATATATAATGGGTAGGGTTCCCTCTCTACCACAATGACCTAATCTCTCTCTTGGAGGACTCTCATCTCCTCTAAGGATAAAGAAGAGAACTTGGTGGCTGAAGAGAAGAATTCTCTCCCTCAACTCCGGCATCCTCGAGATCGTGCAACCTTCGGCATCCTTTTCGTGATGGAATCAGGTATGCCTGAAACTCTCCTTCCCTTTGATCATGATAAAGAGGCTTACAGTATATGTATAGATCTTATATGCCACAATCCCGAAATTTTGGGGGTCAGATGTGCAATCCATTTCCTTCACTCAGATATATCAAGGGCGACCTTTTCCTTTAGTAAGCTTTATGAGACAGAATTATCCCAGGGGCCCCTATGTGGGAAAGTTACTAGATCGGTGACTCATATTTTTATCTCAGTGCATTATTTTGAGGAAACTTCCTGCATTAGGGTCTTTTGAGGAAACTTACTGCATTATTTTGAGGTAACTTCTTCCACTAGGGTCTCAAGTTTTTAATGGTAGATTTTATCTTGATGGGCAGACGGGTAGTTCAGCACACATATCTTGTTGGACTTGAGTTATAACTCTTTGTCCTCTTTATACATTATTTTGAGCAAACGGGCCACAGTCCTGGAATTTTGGGGGACAGATGCGCAACCCATTTCCTTCACTCAGATATATCAAGGGCGACCCTTTCCTTTAGTAAGCTTTTTGAGATAGAATTATCCCAAGGGCACCTATGTGGGAAAGTTACTAGATCAGTGACTCATATTTTTATCTCAGTGCTCTTAGGGCTCATTTTTTGTTTATTCCATTTTTATTTGCGTATGCCCATCTCAACATCCTTGTTTTTTCCTAGAATTGTTTGTGACAAAACTGTTGCTTTTCTTGAAGAATTTGGAGAGAGAAAGTAGGCAAATCACAAAGCTCAACTAAAATATGGAGAGTTTATCCGCGGGGGTGGGGGGGGGAGGGGGACATGAAAAAGGGAATTTTTTCCTGAAGTTCATCTTGATGTTAAATGTGTTTATCAAGTTTCATGTTTTAATGGATATTCTATTGCTAGTGGTATTGAGTCGCTCATAAAATCAGTATAAGAAAGAATTTCAAGCTCAGAATGTTTATTGACACATTTTTCGTGTTTGCTAGTTCCATGCAATTTGTATCGATCAGTGGTTGCGGCAGCAAGGTACATGCCCGGTGTGTAAGCACAGAGCAGGCTCTGGATGGCACGGTAGCGGGGATGGCGAAGATGCTTCGTTTATGGTATAGTTACTTTCATATCCTTAGCCTGTGGTTGGAGAAAGGTGGATTTAAGGGCTTTCTTATACTCTTATAGCATGTAACCCTAGTATATACATAATCTTACATGGCATATTGGGATTTTGTTAGCTTTTGTAATTAAATCTGATATTCTGACATGTGCGAAACTGCTTGATCAAAATATATATGAAATATTTGGTGGCCTCTGATTGTGCCATTATACACATGTTGAGTACTGGAGTCAGTCACTGGAGTGACAAAATATTTTCTGTTGGCATTGAAAAACTTTTGAAGTTGGATCTGAAGCGCTGTCACAAGGGTGGTTTAGTGACCATTTTGACCTTTATTGTCTGCTTGGATTTGTTCGAGAAACTTGTCTCAAGTTCTCTGCAATGATTCTTTGATCTCTATGCTTTTCTTCGATGCACCTACTTGTATTATTTTTGATCTTCATTTATTTATTTTATATTGGATATGTTCGTACATGGCTCAACCAAATGAGAATTATACCGTATTTTGCTTGCTAAATTGTATTGGTTTCCAAGGCTGCGAATGGTTCGAGGGAAAATGGGAGTCGTCTGAAAAAAACAATATACAGAAGCAATTACGTGATTGCCTTTTTGTTTCATAGTGATTTGGCTAACTGCTGGTACAGTTTTTATTACTAATACTTGTTTTCTAAACGTTTCCTTGACTTCATTGCAAGCTCTCCTCTCTTGCTGCTAGTGCGTGTAATGCGTTTGTTTATTGTTTTACTCTGATTTTAATTCGTTTTAAGTTTGGTTTATGTGTTTAATGAAAGGCAGAATAGTTTTGTTTTGTTTTGTTTTTCTTCTTCCAATGGGGAGTTTTAAAAGTGGTGGAAGCTTTATCATAATTCATGACTATCTACCCTTTATTTAAACGTATCTTCCTTGTTTGTTAAAAAGAAAAAAGGGAGGAGGTTTAGATGCAGGAGATAACACAACATCAATTCAACTTTATTAACTGATGATTTTTCTTTTTAAAGCGAATGGTTGGAGGATTCTTGTTGATTCAGTTGCAGAGGATATTGACTCATGTTTTGTTACGTGTGGGCCAAGCGGCCCCGGCATGCAAGCCGGGGAAGATAGCTGATATAGGATTTTGTGGAACAGGATTTGATTCTGCAAAGCGGTTCGATAGGAATGAACATGGACACTCTATGATCTTTTTTCAAACATATTCACATTTCGAGTCAAGAGATAAATAAGTAGGCACCAGTAGGAGGGCACTCATAGTGACCGAGGGAGTCGAAGTTGCGTTCTAATTTCATTACACGGGGTCCTCAGCAGAGTAAGGCTGTATTACTTAAGAAAATTACAATCCAAAATTCTCTCCATTTTCAGTCATGTTAGACTTCTGGTTTTATATCAAGAGCCACATCTCATTCTCTATGCTTTATTCAGCTGGCAACTTCTATTCCATCTGCTCCAATCTCAATCACTTGAAACTGAATACATTAAAATCTCCACACTCCAAAAACATTAAGAAAAAAGAAATAAAATAAAAGGAAACTGAAAAAGAATTATTCCACGTGTTTTAACAAAAAATCCTCAAAAAAATCTTAGCATTTGGAGAGATCGGACGCTGGAGGAGGCAGCTTCTGATTAGGTTGGTTTCCATCCAACACTAATCAAGCGCATCTTCAGACCCCAGCTTGTGTGAACCTCAAGGTGACAACGCATGAACCAAACACCTACATAGTCCCAAAAATTAATCACTCTAATGCACCATGATCAAAAAATTATTAACAACTTCATAAGCCAAACATATCATTTAATTAGTTTTCTAAATTAGAAAGAACCTACTCCCTGTTTTCCATCGAAAATTTTGCATTAACCAGAGGAATAAAAGGGGGTAAACTTTTGCTTTTGTGATCTTTCACCATCATGGAATGTTTTTGTTGTGTCCTGTTGGTTGTTTGTCGGTTTTCAATGACCTTAACTTGTTGCCTACCGTTCTCCGTGTATTTTCTTTTTTTGTTTTGTTAAATTCTTTTAAAATGAAACACAGGGCCTCATATTTTAAAAAACAGAAGTAAACTCATTGGGAGTTATCAGCTCTGAATCTTATGGCCACCCAACCGCCAGACGGCACCCCAACGGTGTTCCTCTCGACGGGGTCCACCAAATTGAACTTGGGTGGACCCGGTTCGGGTCAAAATTCTCAAACCCTTGCCCAACCACAAAGAAATTGAACCCATGTAGATCCAAAGGGCGGCTCTCTACTCCCAAAATGCTAGTATCCTGCATCACTAACTCCACTGTGGTGTTAAAAGCCAACACCGTGAGCTTAGTCCCATTGCTCACAAAAGTGTTGTTGGGTGGAGTCCCAGTGTAATTAAAATAATGTAGAGGGCTTATGGGGAAATATGAGCTGGACCCTCCCTTCGACGGCCCCAAGAAGTGGGCCTGAAGCAAGTCTGCTGTGGGCATTATGAAGGAGACATTGTTGACTGAGGTAGCAAACTTGGTCCCATTGGGCCCTTGGCAAGTCTTGTTCTTTGGATATGGGCTTGCCCCAAGGCCCATACTGAGGAGCAATTTTTTGTTCACGGCCCGCGGCACAAGTAGTTGTGGACTGGATCTGTAATTGCAATTGTAACGTCATTAGCATGAAAATGAGATAACATAATAGCTTAACAACTCTACATTGTTACAAACTTACATCAAACTAAATTGTTAGCTGGAGAGGAAGAGAACAAATGAATGACAAGAGAAATGGGATGTGAGGGTGAGAACTGAGGTGAGGAGAGCTTGTCAACAAGTGTATATATACTGAGAGAGAGAGAGAGAGAGAGAGAGAGAGAGAGAGAGAGAGAGAGTCAATAATATTATATCCTTGATCATGTATACGAAGTGCACATTCTTGGCAATCAAGGAAATCCTAATTGTTAACAGTCGTTTTTATTGTTGACTAGAAATGTGGGAGACATGGACAAAGGCCCTCGTCCACTTCATTAGGTCACTCAATAACAATGGTAAGATCGAGAAATTAGTGACAAAGGTCACACACATAACATATTATAAGAAAATTAATACGCGTGTCAATGCGTGATTGGTTCTCTTATTGTATGTGTGCATGGCTCACACACATGAACCGAACCCTTTGGTGATGGGCTCGTTTGGATTGCATTGCCCACTTCTGTTCAATAGCAGAAGAAGGATGATACCCCACTTGAATGGGTTTAAGCTATTCCTTTCTTCTTGCTAACACTTGGTTAAAAGAAAGGCAACTAGCACTGAAATGTGATTCGCACCTCGGTGATCAGTGTAATTAACTTGCACTTGTTCTGTTTTGAACATGTACTATTTTACCTTGAAACAGAAACATGCGCGCGCAACTATGCATGTATGTATTTCTTACATATACGGTGATGTATATATAAATTATATTAGGGTCTGCTTGGTTGAATGAAAATTTATCTGCGTACAATAGCAAATGCATTATATGAATATTTTGTTTGAATGGTGTGTACACTGTTTGTTGCAATTATAAAACGATTTTTAACATGTGTTTTGTTAGGGGGGAAAATACCGGAAAAAAATATCTTTAGGCTTCAATTTTCATAATAAAGTTCTACATTAATTTTCAACATAGAAAACCAAATATGGCCAGCTCCTAGTTAGCTTTCAACGATTTCTAACCTTTTAGTGCACTCTTGTGTTGTATTATATACATGTACATGTACACTTCAACAACTATGTTTAAATATATGTATTCTTGTCTTTGTATATAATTAAGATAAAAGACCTATATATTCATTTGTAACCTAAAGATCTACGCCAAGGGCAGAAAGAATGAAACAAC
The DNA here is from genome assembly GCA_038442645.1 of Agave tequilana. NCBI lineage: Eukaryota > Viridiplantae > Streptophyta > Magnoliopsida > Asparagales > Asparagaceae > Agave > Agave tequilana. The sequence continues at coordinate 108,124 of JAVJIF010006963.1, read as the reverse complement.
TCTAGCTTATTCTTCTTGTTATTGGGCTTAGACTTCATACTTAATTGATCAACTACTTTTACTTGTTCTTCTCTCTTCAAACTTGTAACCACTACTAGAAAACCAAGGCTAGGTTTTAAGAATGTGAATGATGAGAAAGATTAACATTTCTAGAAGATATAAGACTCACTTTGACACATTATTAAGATTGTGTGTTACCTAGTTAGCCATTTAAGTTCATTGAGGAAATAATGACTTGTGAATTCTTTGTGGAGCCTCCGTGATTTTCCCACAGACAAATAGAACTCAAATCTTTTCTTAAACAACAAAAAGAAAATTCCTCCAATAAAGATTGGAGTCTAACTGACTCCAGCTAGAATAAAACTATATTAATTCAATGGGAAGAAGGAAAGGGGTGGCGGTTCATTTAGCAAAAGAAACTACTAAGATACATGATGAGCCTCACCATCCTCTTAATTTCTTGCAAATGCAATGGGTGACGATTATTCTTGTGTCATCATCTCATTTCCCATCTTTCCATTGGATTAATCTAGTTTTATGTTGGCTGGAGTCAATTAGATACAAACAGTAAAAACTTCTTCACACTATAGGCCGACAATTTTCTTTAAAGTAAAAGGTGAAACATTACATGAGAAAAAAAAATATAATATGTTGCAAAGTTCCGCAAAAATAAAGAGGAAATTAACTATTGTGAGTACATCGTATTCGGCCAAGAACCCTTGGAGTGAAGTCGAGCCTCAACAAGTAGCAGCCCATTGATTTTAAATATAGGCTAGAAATGACATTATATATTTAAATATTAAGCTATTATAAATATTAATACCAATTTTTTCTTTAAACTTATCAATTTTTCTATTCCTTTCTTATACTAAATGCCCCTTCCATTTGTGAGCATAATTAACGAGCCTTTACTACTCATCGTTAGTCATCATCTACGTGAAACCGTCTCTTAGGCTTAATTTGGTACATTACTGTTGGGGGAAACTCTTTGCATAGGTTTATCATACTTGTAACTGGGCTCTCTTTCGCATTAGGCTTCATGCATGCTTTCTCTTGTGTTAGGTGCCACACAATATATTTGAAGAAATGAATTTACAAATCACAACCGTCCACTAAATGATAAGACACTTATATTTCAAAAAGTTGACTGTTCATTGTATCAACTTTAATTAGCACATTTTCCATAGACAATGGTAAAGTAAATCAATCCCAAATCATGACAACTGACTTTACTCCAATCCCAGCAAACGTAGATATAAACTTAAAATTTTTGGGTGTCAGTGGTAACACGGGACTCTCCGGCCTGAATCCTTTGGCAATGAGATGGTTGATGGCTGCGAAGATGAACACCCCATTGGAGGCAGGAGATCTCAAAAAGAGCAACTGCAAGAACACAAACAACACAAAAGAGAAGAACACAAAGATATAGCGGGATTCAACAATCTGGCCTATATCTCTGTGATAGAAGAGAGAGATGTATTAATGATTGACGCACTTTTACAATAAGAATATATTTCTCACAAATACAATGAACATACATCCCGATTTATAGACAAGAGAGGGGCAAAAAAAGAGTAAATCGGTTCACAACCAACTACTAGAACCCTATCGCCGATCATTCGAGTGGTCGACTGGTGCAAGCTCCCCCACTCTCTGTTAAATCTGGGTCAGTCGATCGCACAATCCGTACAAGCTCCCCCACTTTCTGTTAATCTGAGAAAGAAAGGCCTTAACCTGTAATTTGTTGTGTACTACAATTTGCAGCACAAACTGATGAAGTAAAGAAAGATCGAGGTCAGAATCCCGGTGATTTTAGACTGATACATGAAGAAACAAGCAGAGAAGGATCCATAAAACTTTATATTGTCTTTTGTTTTTCTTTTTCAATTAGTGTATTGCCAGGGTTAATTTTTTTTTTATTTTTTTAAGAAATAGTGTCAGTGTTTGACTGTTTGCTTCCATGTTTCATGACATACGGTGGGGTGCCTCACATATATAGCATGCCAGATCTGCATACCGGTAACCACAGCTTTCCTCTCTTTATATAATGAACCTGCGCATCTCTTGACCTGCATTATTTCTATAAATATTTGCTGAAATATATTATGATAATAAATTTAAGCGTAAATGTTGATATGCATTCCCATTGAGTTCCTACTACCAACCATTTTTCCTTTTCTTATGTTTTTTGCTGTTTATTTATATGCATTTTATTTCTAAAGCTATGTGTAATTCTCTCTCTCATGGGCGCCTGACGGTTATTTCTCGTTTCTGTTAACTCAGCTTCCATTCCACTGGAGATCACTATCCTGGCCCTTTATGACTTTGAATAGAAAGAGGGAGGTGCTGCAGTACTATGAGCTGGAAAACCCAGGTTTGCTGTGGCCAAAGCATAGAGTCCGTGATCGATGAGGTACCTTTGATCACTAACCTTCGATTCCTGAAACCCTAGACGAAGAGAACTCTCCGGAGGAGCTAATCGATCGCGGAACAGGTGATAGATTGGTAGTAGAATCTGAAAATGGCAGTAACAGCTTCATTTCAGGCTCTGATAATAAAATGATGACATTAGACGTGAATAGTGATACTGAAGGATTATCCACAAAATCCTTTCTGCAGGATCAGCCTTCGACATCCTCCAATATCTCCGCCAGCCAGCGGAAGCATCATGATGTAAACGGATTGTACGTGCAGGCCTGGAGTTTACTCAGCAAACAGGTTACAGGTCTACTGAGAACCAGTGTTCGTGTCAGGATTCGGTTCAACTGCGGATGACTTGAAGCACGGAAGCAATGACGTGGAACTCGACGATGAAACAAGTGAAGATATAATGCTGTGCTCCAATGAGATGTGGCCCCGTTCTTGCTTGCATTTGGAAGGTGGAGCTCAGGTCAGGGTACGTGGCATCAAACCCATATCATCATCTTCCACTGGCATTTGCTGATTTCCAAATCTTATAATTTTGCGTACGATTTGTCCCCAGACGCTCGTCTGGGCACTAGGAAACCGACCACTGACCAAGAGTTCGAGCAATAGTTTTCTGCGCTCGTGCTTTAGCAAGAAATGGGCTACGTACAAAGTACTTTGTATGTTTTCTTTTCGTTTTAAAGAGATACGAATTGAGTATTTTTGACTATTATCAATGGAATTTGACATTAATTAGATTGTCACCCGGCAACATCAATTGACTACGTTACAGCGTATCTAGCACTGCTCAAAATCACACTTGTTAACTCAAATAATTGGATGCATCTGCTCAAAAGCCAATTTCTTGCACATGAATGAAATTAACCTGGGCCAGCACCTATCATGCGCCTTTCCAGGTATTTAGGATCTATGTTCCATGGCTTCCAGCTGGTATTAGGATTCAATTCAACTGAATAATCCTCCTCCTTCCCATAATGGCAATTTTAACTCTTTTCTCCTTGCTCGAGTCTCATATGATTTAAACCTCCATTTTTTTTCTTGCTGATATTTATTCTGATATTAAATCACTCTCATGCTGCAAGGATCTATTGAGATTTAGATTTTTGTACGAATTAATAATAATAATAATAAAAGCTAAAATGAAAAATTCCAATAAGAGTGAGTGACTACAGGTTAAGCCACCAAACCTACCAACTGTAGCGCGTCACCCGTCACTCGCATGTGACTTCACACGTCGCTGTCGGCAAGCTAGCAGCCACGTGTCTGCCGGGACCCGCGCCCACGTGACCCAGTCCCCGGTCCCCGATCTAGATCGGGCGAGAGATTCCAAAAAAATCGTACCCGCGCCCTCGGAGGCCACCGTGCCGGAGGGCCCACATGGACGAATGAGGGGTGAGGCACCGGCGTGGGGCCCAGCAGCTGTCGCGCTCGATGTGACCGTTGACCCGAAGCCCTCGGCCCCCTCGCGCGCGTGCGGAGCTACAATGCGGTTGGGGGTGGGGATTTTGCGTGTGTGTTTCGGATCAGCATCCGACGCGGAAGCGGGTCCCACCCGTGGGGGCGTCTGGACCGTCTGGTTACGGTCAAATTGGCAATGATGGACCCGGGTCCGGTTGGTGGGTGTGCCCGACCGCTACCTTTGCGCTGCCCATGGGCCCCCACCGTAGAGCGTGGCCCACCCCCACGTGCGGTCGTGGTCATGAGTCGTGTTTAATTGGGATCCAGTTGCAGTGCAATGCAATTAATTGGGCCCCCACTTGCTAATGAGAAACGAGAGTTTGAGATTAGTGGGAAATTATATTTAGATCCCTCATTCGGAATTTGTTTAGTTTTAACACCTTAAGCGGTACTGGTGCATGTAGTAGAACGAAGTTGGAGCTATACGAAAATACTGCTTTTCGACGAGTTGAAATGTTTAGCAACAAACAGCACAATATAGACTCTTATTAGAGTTGTGATTACGCGGAAAATTTTGTCTAGACCCCTCATTTGAACTTTATATAGTTTTGAAACCTCTTGATTTGTCTGATCCCCACCAACGGTAAGAAATAGTGTTTGATGAAATTAAATTGGAGTTTCAGAAATTGAAGTGTGCTTTTCTACAATTAAATTGGAGTTTCAGAAAATAGTGTCTTGCACATGTTTGATTGAGTTGTAGTTTTCAACAGCATTCACACATGTAGATTCCTTTCCTATTTCAATTGATTTGTCCTGAGTGATCATGAAGTGTTAACTTCTCTTGTTATTTTTAACTCAACAGAGATTGAGAATCACACTATGACAGAATTATTCAATGGTACGGAAATTTTTTCCTCGTTCTAACCTGATTATTTCTTTAAAAAAACAAATTCCTATTTGATATATAATGTTGAAAATGTCTGGGAATAAAAGAAAGATGAATAGATGATCAAGTGGGCTAAAGTTCATTCTTTTCATTGCCTCGCTGTTACATCCGCATGACTCAGCGGAGCATGTCACATATTCGACCAAATATCAATGAGAATGAAGAGGCAGAATCTGAGTCTGATTCAGAAGAAGAAGAGGAAGACATTTTATATCCCGTTTTTAAAATCCTAGCTCCGGGTGAAGCTAATAAATATCTATTTTATTCCCGATTTGGACATAGACACTTCTCCCTAAACTTTGATTCTAAAAAAATCGGTACAAAAAACTTTTATTTGTAGAAGGGACGTCACATTAATTTCCACTCAACTATTAAACTTTTAAAAAAAAAAATCGACGATTAAACTCGTCCGTATCTCGAGTTTAGATAAAGCAGAGAGAATAGACCAACGCATCTTTCCGAGCTTAATCACTTTCCATAGACCGTTAATATTTAATTCATTTGATTTGAAGCTTTGAAAGCTCTGATTTTGACTGATAATTATATTTTAAACTAAGATATATTTTGTATTTCAAGCAAAATTAATTATTTAATCAATTAGGAAACTAGGGAAGAGCTTATCGAGTTGAGTGGTGGCCCACGTGTGCGGCTTTCTGTAGCCCAGGGGGGCAATCATCCCAACCCCATTATTTATCTCTAATTAACAATTAATTAATTAATTAATCGAAAATTAATTTTTTAAGACTATTTGAAACACTGGTGGCACGTGAGAAGAACGTGGGTGCTGTGAGAGCAGGCTTGACACCATCAAAGCCAGCTGGATGTCTCTCCCATTTGCCAACATTGTCTCTCTTGGTTTGAATTTTCATTTTCCTAAAATAAGAGAGAGAAAAGTAATTGGAGTGGGAAAAAATAAGTAAATTTTTGCATATCCGTAGCAAGCTGGATTGGATATGATGAGGAAATAGAGCAGATTTTAATTTTTCTAATTGTAGAACTCCTACTATTGGATGGTAACAACAATTCTTTTTCCAAAGAAGTGTTCTCTTTTTCTTAATCTTTTTGTAGTAGTCAGATTTTTGACCCTCGTCAAGATCGCTACACTTATCTCATCTTCTAGGGGCATCTCTTTCCTACAAGCAAGCCTAGCTCACATACAAGCCTAATATGGGTCCAACAAGAAAGCCTCAAGTCTCGTCCCGAGCCCACATCTGATCAGACATCATTCACCGGGATCCACTACTCAACCGTAGTTGTGCGACTCTTCGGGATGCCAATAATCAGTACAAATATCTTTTCTGGAGTTACCCAAGATTCCGACATGAAGACCCTCCGAAACCTGCTACTTCTGTGCTGCTTACAAATGGACAGCACGATTCCTGTGATTCGTAGATCCAACTATGCCGTCAAATTATCCCAATGTTCTAAACATTATAATGCTTCTATATTAATGAGGGTTGTTATGAATAATGGCAGATATATCTGTATGACGATCCCAACAATCAAGCGGTACAGATCTGGGCGGTTACGAGAAAATCATAACATACAAATCATGCAATTATATAAATCAAAAAATATCCGCACCCACAATAACAGTTCAGGCGGGTATAAATACACCTTCATCTCCATCAAAAAGGGGGCTGGCTTCTGATTGCCACATCGAACCATAAAGATTATAGTCGTATATCACTCTGTAAAATTCATTATTATAGTCACATAGAAAACGATTGACAATATCGAATTAAAAAAACAATCACTCTTACAATTGAAGTGGATCCAACAACAGTGACCACTCGATTTATAAAATATAGTAATATTAATGATACTCAGATCATTGATCCATTGACAATAACAAGTGTCCCTGTTTGATTGATGACCAGGGTGAACGCTACGCTGTAAATGTCATGTTTTACCATGTCTTTCTGTAGTACTTCTCTTGAGAAGGTGAGTGGTAGATGTAGTAAATCTTTTCCAAATGCATTAGAAAAATAGGTCACCCTAATTCTTTCACATAAGCTCTTCGAATTGAAATTTTTCCATTAAAAATTTAAAAAAGAGATTAGCTATTACATAATTTCGTCCAGGATGATATATTTTTCTTTGTTAGAGATCTGTTTATTATTTTATAGACAATGAGACCACGCATGTAGTTCAAATAAATGAATATACATCATCATTGTTCTCTTGTCTAAAAAATTCCCTTCCTCCAATGCGCAGTTTTATTTGAATTAATTGACATGACTATTTATTTTAGGGCTTAGATTTTTTTTTTTCTAATTAACCCAACCACCGACGGATTCACTGACGACCTCCTGGAGAGCAAACTCGAGACCTGATCGAGGCCACATCTGGAGGAGAATAAATGTTCACGAGACAGTGTTTGAACCGGTAACTGCGAGAAGCATTGTGCTCTAACTGATCCATACTAACAGATTAGACAACCGCGGGATACCGTAGATGTAAGACTTGTTACAAGAGTTATGCACTATTGTTTGCTAAAGTTTTGAAGAAAAAAATTTTCAGCATCAAAAAATTCTGTGGACTCTAGTCACATTCTCTCTTGCATGCGACCGGCTCTTGTTCCTAAACAAAGATTTATTTAGTATTTTTGTCAATGAAAGAGTAGCTTGTTTGAACAAAACCATGGGTAAGGAAGGGGTTTAATGCTCAAAGACACTTGCAATTATTGTATGAAGACATCAAAAATTGTTTGAAGGTTTGAGGTACATGCAATATTTATATAAATTTAGAATTAATTCAGTTCCTAGAATGGGGGCATGTGTGATCTAAATTATGTATTCAAGATAATAAAGCACTCAATTCACTATGGATCCCTCAGTTATAAGTTAAATGTTTGGAAATTAACCACAATATAAAGTGATTTATCTATTGGTTATAAATCAAAGGACCAAAAAAAAAAAAAAAAACGTATTCAACACGAAGAAAAGGACATATGGAAGGGAAAAGGCACAAAAAAAAAAAAAAAAAAAAAAATCTAGAATTCAGACATACGAAGATTAATGCATGGTTGTGAAAAGATTTTAATCTAATGAGATAATAATAAAACATATATATATTACGATAACACTAAATTATAAAAATGTCTCACATGATTGATGGATTATAAAGTATCAATTCCTTCATGAAACACCTGCCATAAATGTGAGCTCATGACTCTCTGCTCTCGAAATCATTTTCTCACTAAAATTTTCATTTGACCACATCCTAAAAACTACATCTTTTTTGCTTAAAAACCAACCAATTCTTGCAAATAAGCATCTTTAGAAAGTGGGGTAAGGGGGGCAAAAAACATACATTTGATTTTCCCCATTTTGTGATCAACCCTTTTTTTGTTTGTTTAATTGAATCTTTTTGATTTCACGGGTTCAGATGATCTTGGAATATTTTAAAAATTACAGGCTTCAAGTTCAAGTTCTAACTAATATAAATCTCCTTATTTTTTGATTCTTAGAAGAAAGCATGCATGCATCCCCTCCCGTCTCGTACAACCTTAACTTCGTTAAGCATACAATTCACATAGCTCATTTGTCATTTTAAAATCTGACATCTTATTCACGTATTAACGTGAAATTGACCATCTTATAATATAAGCTTGAGGCTCACATATATGAACCAAATCCCTGATGAATGTGGTCCATAATTCAACTTCTTCTTCTTGGGTTTATTGGATTGTAAAGCGATAAACTTGAGTTTCTCTCTATTTGGTCTTGACTTTTATCCCACATTGGAGAGGACAAAGGAGGTTGAATGGTATAAATACTAACTCCTCCACGTATGTTATTAGACTTAAGCCATGGGCTGGTTTTGAGCCATGGGCCAAGCAAGTCTTAATTTTACTTCAAATTTATGTTTAAGATTTTCTATTGAGATTTACCTGGATTTTATCATTCAATGACCCCATGAAATTGGATCTGAGATCATGGGAGATGTTGTTGCAATGGGCAACTGTTAGATCAAAAAAAATTTATTCTATGCAAGATCTACACATATACTGTAAGCCTCTTTATCATGATCAAAGGGAAGGAGGGTTTTAGGCATACCTGATTCCATCACGAAGAGGTTGCCGAAGGTTGCACGAAGAGGTTGCCGAAGTTGAGGGAGAAGATTCTTCTCTCCAGCCACCAAGTTCTCTTCTTTATTCTTAGAGGAGATGAGAGGCCTCTAAGAGAGATAGTTATTCTTGTTGGTGGAGAGGGAACCCTACTCATGGTATATATAGCATCAAGAAACCCTAGTTCAACTCATCATAGATCTAGGCCCTTGATTTATAACACGAGTTCCACACGTGTGATGAGTCCCACATTCTAATTTAAATACACTCATGGCTAAGTGTAATTGAAACGTGTCTAGACCCAAACCATTTAGGTTTGATCAATTCTTTATTGGGTCAAACAACATAGGTTAAGTGGGCGGGTGCAAATATCCAATTGACTTGAGTAGGCCCAAAATAAGTTAGACTATAAAACAAAATAAGTCTAACAATCTCCCACTTGGGCCAAGCAAGTCATACTGAATAGATATTATGCATAACTTTATGACGTCAAAACTTTAACCGCCGACAAACCACGTTTCAAAACAATCTAGTCCATTAAGAGTCCTGCCACCGAACATGGCGATCGTTACCTTCTGTATAATCGAGGTAGGACCTTCCACATCACAAGTTTCAGAACCCCTAACGACATAGATCAAATGTGGACGTGTGGCATGGAAATGTCCTCTGATCAAATAAGGTACAATTCCAATTGGTTTCCACTTTATGACTCCAACGAGTCTAGCCTTATGACTCCAACGAGTCTCACTTTATGACTCCAACGAGTCTAACTGCTAATTCAACAAACTCAAATGCGCAAAAGTAAACTTTAAGAAAAGCAGTTAATAAATTTATTTATCAGAATCAACAAATATCCATAAAGTGCGCTTAGAAGTAATGTCTGTTACATAAAATTATCCACTCCCACAAAATCAGGATATCATAATGACTAGTCATCCCCATATGAGCAATATGCTCTAAGAATACTTTAGGTGAAAGTCCTTTAATGAGTGGATCTGTAATGTTAAGAATAGTGTCATCACTATCAAACAGACAAAATATGATTCTGAACTTTATCATTGATGACAAGAAACTTGATGTCGATATGCTTCGACTTTACTGAACTCTTGTCACTATTGCAGTAAAGCTTTATAGCTCTTATTGTCACAGTGTAGCTGTAATGGCCTCTCGACTAAATCCACCATCTTCCTACAATAAGGAAAATATAACATGAAGTGGACTTCCTATTGTCGATACATACAGCATAATCTGAATCTGTGTATCCGATCAGCTGCAACTGATCAGATTTCATGTAGTCTTCTATTGATATCGCATTACCTTCTTGACAGTCTTCCAGAGATCAATCCCATGATTGATCAAGTTTCTGTCAAGTTTCTCAATGGTATATGCTATTCTGGATGGGTACAAACTTGAGCACACATCAGACATCCAACCGCCAATGCATATGGAATGTCTTTCATTTGCTCTTTCTGTAGATCGTTCTTGAGACATTAGAGTAGACTTAACTTATCTCCCTTAGTGACAGGCGCATCACCCAAAGAGCAATTCTTCATGCCATATCTATCTAGCACTTTATCGATATTGGCCTTTTGTGATAAACCTAATATTCCACGTGTCCTGTCACGTTGAATCTGGATGCCTATCACAAAAGAAGCGTCTCCAAGATCTTTCATCTCAAAATTCTTTGAGAGAAAACTCTTGGTCTCAAGTAGAAGATCTATATCGTTACTTACTAATAGAATGTCATCCACATATAGCACAAGAAATATAAATCTACTCTCTTTAAATTTATGGTAAATGCATTGATCAACTATATTTTCCTTAAAATCAAAGTCGAATATTACTTGATCAAATTTCAAATACTATTGACGGGATGCTTGCTTTAAACCATAAATGAATTTCTTTATTTGCAAACCAAATATTATGAAACCTTCACTTTAAAAAACTTTCTGGTTGCACCATACAGATTCCTTCTCAATGCTACCATTAAGAAAGGCAATCTTAACATTCATTTGGTATAACTTCAGGTCAAAGTGAACCACCAGTGTCATAATAATCTTAAAAAAGATGCTTCATGAAAACTAGGGAGAAAGTCTCCTTATAATCAATGCCCTTTCTTTGAGTGAATCCCTTTGTGACAAGATGTGCCTTATACCTTTTGACATTACCTTTCGAATCCCGCTTGGTTTTGAATACTCATTTACAACCAATCGGTTTCTTTCCTTCAGGCAACTCTACTAAATCCCAAACATCATTGTCCTTTATGGATTTTAACTCATCTTTCATGGCATTTGACCACTTACTGGAGTGAATGTTGAGTTTGACTTCATTTAAGGATGCGGGGTCATCCTCTAGCCTTATGTCAAACTCATGCTATTGGAGATAAACAATATAGTCATTTGCAATGACTGATCTCCTCTCCCTAGTTGATCTCCTAAGGGACTTGTGATTGAGAATTTTCAATTTCTACCTCACCAGCATGATCTATTTCAGGATGAACTGTATATGTATCTTGTAAGGATGCAACTGTATTTTCATCTTGAAGTGGAACAACTACTTTATCATTTGGAACAATTTGTCATGGGTATAACAATATGTTCTTCCTTAAATATGAAATCTTTATGTAGTTGACTCCCACTGTTCTGAATATTCTCAAAAAAATTTAGCAATCCGTCTTTATGTTTTTAGTGGAGGGACAATAAAACTAAAGCCTTTATACCTCTCAGAATACCCTACGAATAAACAGCTAACTGTCCTTGAGTCCAACTTCTTCTCATATGGTATATATGGCCGAGCTTCCGCTGGACAACCCCAAACATGTAGATGCCTAATACTGAGAGATTTCTCAGTCCATAACTCATATAGGGTTTTAGTTACTGTTTTACTAGGTATTCTATTAAGGAGGTGACAACCATCTTTAAGGCTTCACTATATAATGACTTTGGCAGAGTAGTGTGAGCTACTCCCAACCATATCCTTTAGTGTGTGATTTTATCTTTCAGCAATACCATTTTGACGAGGTGTCCCTGATATGGTGTACTAAGCGACAATACCACTCTTTCAGAAATTGACAAATGATTCTGGACATTTTCCTGATTCGTCATATCTGCCATAGTACTCACCACCATGATCAGATCTAACGGCTTTAAACATGTCCAATGATTGGGATTTCTCATGGAACAAGTGTAGGTACCTATAACGAGAGTAATTGTCTGTAAAAGTGATGAAATATTTATGGCCATTCCAAGAAGCTGTAGGGAATGGACCACAAATGTCTGTATACACCAAATTAAGACACTTGAACTTCGTCTAGTACCAAACTTTCTAATGTTTCTTTAATTAATTTTCGCTTAGTGCCTATGCTATTCACATATAGAGATTCAGTATATAAAGCATGAAGTTTCAATTTATATAGCCATCAATCAGAATTCTAGTACCAACAACTTTAGATTTGAAAAGTAGACTAAGCATTTCATTATCAAGAGTGACAGTAAAACTAGATCTGTCTAACAAATGAAATAGAAATATGATTCCGCCTAAAAGGACGGTACATATAAAGTCTCATCCAAATCTAAAACCCAAAAAACTAGAATCTAATTTAAGCCTACAAACTCCAATAGCTTTAATTGCAACTTTATTTCCATCACCCATGTATACGTATCGCTCAGCTGGGCTGGGCCTCCTTTGAGTTTGGAGGTTCCGCATTGAATTGCTTATGTGAATTATCTATTCATAATTTATAAAGTGGCACTAAAGCTAAATTAATCTCAGAACAAATATAAATATGAGATATACCCGCTAAATAGCCATTTCTGATACTTTATGCATTCCTACTTGAGGTGGCTTACTTTCTTACAGAAAAAGTATGCAATGACCTTAGGTTACTTTTTTTTGCACTTTTGCCACTTAGGATCAGCCACTGTAGTGATGTTTATGTTCCTCCCTTTAGTTTCACTTTCCTTTTCTTATTAGAAGTTTACCCTGGATGCTAAGTGAGCACTGACTTTATCGGGCATAGCACTTCTAATAGTTATAGGAATAGTGTACTTTATGACCATTAGACACCTCTTGTAAGATCTCTCCCACTTACCATAATTTACCTTTTCTTTACTGAACTTTTATTAGTGATAGTAGAGATCTATCAATCTTTAAGGTGTACTCTAGGTGCATGAATTCAAGAACGATCATTTACGTGGTCTTACCACTTCTTAAAGTTTGTACCTTTCAATTTATACTACATAAGTATACAATTTCTCATCAGTTTAACATAAACATTGCATTTAATAAAATTCTACTGTAATAGCCATAAAAAATGAATTTCAGAAAATGCAACCAGTTTAATCGATAGAGCTGCCGGTTAAACTTTCAGAACAAGTTGTGTCTCTATATGCCAACACTGTACTGACCCAATATAGATATCCTAAAGTCTAGGTCCTATGTAAGAGAACAGCCTTCCTTTGGGCCGACTGTCACTTTATAGGATTGGTCCTAAAGTTTAAGTAATCTATATTGGCCATATAATATATGTAATGACCCGGCCATAATGACAACCTTCCTTTGGGCCGATTGCCACACGCATGGGCCACACAAATTTATGCATCTGGATTCTTGTTCCGCCATCGGACTAGTTGATGAGGGTAATGCAATATGGGCCAATAGTGTGACAACCTTCCTTTGGGCCGATTATCACACATCAAGGTTCTCCCACTTGCATTACCCACATCAAGTATCCGACGCCGTACATAATTCGGCCAAACAATAGTCTTCCTTTGGGCCGGCTATTGTCCGCATGAACTACATACGCAATTAAATAAGCTCTTTTATAAATTCTTTAGCTTGAACATGTATATATCTTTATCTGTGTGTTATTAACTGTAATAAACACCAATATTCATCATGCAAGACAATATAAGCAATATAATATTGATGATAAAGCGGAAGCATGTAAGGGTACACATAACCATGATAAACAAACACTTCAATGCCTTCTTTATATCAACTAACTACTGTTTTGTCATGTGTAGTTCCTGTAATACTGTAGTGCTCGTCAAGAGCTTCGAAACGGCTATTTACATGCCCAAAACAGAGGTCGTATGAGCCCGTAACGGCTAATTGAAGTTTCTATTGACAAAACGGGTCTGCAGTGCTTATCGGGTCTGAATCAGACCCGACCCACAATGGTTAAGTTATTGGTTTCCTTTCTTATTGGGCTGGGTTTAAATAACTGAATAAAACCCTATTAGCTTTATGTGAGATTGATTGGGATTAGGTCTCTTTATTTGAGTAGAATTCTACCCCAAAATATCCTTAATAGACTAGAATTATATCTCAATCACAACACCCAAATCAATCTCAACAATCCCAATTGAAATTTAATATGAGATTAATTAGTAGTAGGTTTCCTTATTAGAGTAAAATTCAATCTCTAAATTTTTAATTCTAATTAATCTCATAATCCTAAATTAAGGAAACCCTAAATAATTAACCAATTTTTTTTTTTTTAATTATTCGTTTGCCTTACATGTGCATGCATGCAGACACATGTCTGCATGCATGCAGGCCATGTCAAATTTTTTTTTTTTTTTTTTTTAAAACTACTTCATGATGCATGCGCTGGTGCTTCCAGCGCATGGATCTAACATTTTTTTTTTTTTGCTGTGAAAAAAAAACTGGCCGCATGCATGTGCGTCCATACAGATGCAATTTTTTTTTTTTTTTTTAATAAAATCTAGAATAACACACATATTAATTTTTTTATAAAAAATATATACATGTTAAATTCAATAAAAATCACTCCTTTTAATCTTTTGATCCAACATATGAGACACAAAATATTTATTGAATCAAAGGAGATATTTTTATGATATTTATAGATCGAGATCATAATTTCTGTAGATCCCTATGATCCGATAAAGAGGAGGCTCTGATACCAATTGTTAGATCAAAAAAAATTTATTCTATGCAAGATCTACACATATACTGTAAGCCTCTTTATCATGATCAAAGGGAAGGAGGGTTTTAGGCATACCTGATTCCATCACGAAGAGGTTGCCGAAGGTTGCACGAAGAGGTTGCCGAAGTTGAGGGAGAAGATTCTTCTCTCCAGCCACCAAGTTCTCTTCTTTATTCTTAGAGGAGATGAGAGGCCTCTAAGAGAGATAGTTATTCTTGTTGGTGGAGAGGGAACCCTACTCATGGTATATATAGCATCAAGAAACCCTAGTTCAACTCATCATAGATCTAGGCCCTTGATTTATAACACGAGTTCCACACGTGTGATGAGTCCCACATTCTAATTTAAATACACTCATGGCTAAGTGTAATTGAAACGTGTCTAGACCCAAACCATTTAGGTTTGATCAATTCTTTATTGGGTCAAACAACATAGGTTAAGTGGGCGGGTGCAAATATCCAATTGACTTGAGTAGGCCCAAAAATAAGTTAGACTATAAAACAAAATAAGTCTAACAGCAACCCCTCTCTGTTATCTTTCAACACAGAAAGTTACAGATTCTTACAAAATTCTCTTTCTTTCATTGCAAAATTCTTAAAGAAATTCTTCTGAAAATCCATCTCTTTATATTTCATTAATCTCCGTCTAAGCAGAGGTTCAGTTTACCGTCCTAAGATGGGTGCTGGTGGTTTACCAGCAGAGTTTTTACTGCTATGAGAGGAGGTTACTTCAAGGTCCAAGCGAGGGACCTCCCATCTTTCTTTAGGAGAGTGCTTCTACACAACTGCGTCACCTCAAGTCGGCAAATTTATTTTTATTTTTTAATTTTTTTTAGTAGGTGTTTAGAGCAACAAACAAGTTGAGTTAAAAGATGTATTTAATTAATTTGTTGCATGTTTTAAAATTTTGAAATAAAGTTTGGTTTATATATATATATATATATATATATATATATATATATATATATATATATATATATATATATATATATATATATATATATATATATATATATATATAGACACACACACACACACACACACTTGTGTAGTTCTGAAAGGGTTCGAGCATGAATCCTTTTCACTCAAATATCAACATACGACATTAAAATAAAAGATCTAATCCGTTAAAGTATATCTATATTATTTAAAATAACTAAAAATCAAAAATTAAGTGTTTTGAATACTTTTTATCCATCCATCTGGCGGCGCAAAATAGACAGCCGAAAGTAGTAAGTTGGTTAGATTTATTTCTTTAGACTTACAAATTCTATCCGGCCATTTGATCATAATATAAACATTTTTAAAAAATTCTTACAAATCAATTTTTGTCAGGTTTTAAATATTCTACACCGTTAAACTAACCAACTCACTGTGTAAGTCATCCGTTTTTTTAAAATACTTTAATTTTGATTTACGAATACTTAAAATAATATAAATTAATTTTAACTGAATGGATCTTGTATTTGGATGATATATGGTTGTATTTGAGTGGGATAATTTGGGCTCGAATCCTTTCGGAACTGCACAAGTCATATATAATAAGGCTCATTGAATAATTTCGTCTTGCATTTAGATTTATGTCATCAAACTTGTTATTAGAAGAAGGTTATAAATTGACACCATAACTAGTCATTATTTTGTGAATAATTATGATATTTTATGAGTGTAAAATAGTTATGAGTTGAAACATAACTTGCTGATTAAGATTAAGTTGAAATGTCTTTCTGACTCCATCGCGGGCGAGAGGATCCAAATTCGGCACCAGTTTTCTTCCTTCTCGCCAAGAACCACTTTCCTAATTGGCAAAAAAGAGAAAGTTAAGACAAATCCAAGAAAATGCATTTGGAAAGAAGATGGTTGATTTGTGCCCCCATTGTTCAAAGACTCAAAGCTAGCTAGGTTTTTTCTTTTTTTTTTTTTTCTTTTCCCTCCCCAGAGAGAGAGAGAGAGAGAGAGAGGTTAGGGGTGGGGTCTGATGAGGGCAGCCAATCCCGACATGCGTCGTGGCTGCTGCCTTCACCCCCATCTCCCTCTGTTTTGGCAATCGTGGCCAACTACGCTCTTCACACACTCTCTCTCTCTCTAATTTTTTTTTTTTTTTTTGCCAAAACAAATCAAATTTTGCAAAACACCTTCTCTGTCCTCAAAATATAAAAAACTCCAAAATAAACAAACTGGGCCAGTTCGGTCGCTCAGCCAGCCCACCGGCCCAGCCCTGTCGCCCCACACTCACGTTCTTGGATTCGCTTTTTGACACCCCCCAATTATTTATTAATTTAATTGTTTTATTTCCCACCACAATTCCATAAAATTTATTATCAGCCACGTGTACACTTTCAAGTGACGATGGCACTGGGCACCCCATACCACACTCCCCTCTATTTATTTTTTTTTTCCCCTCAAAAATAAAGATATACAGTTAAAATCCAGTAAATTACTGCAACTCGACAGTTGGTCACACCACCAACAAACTCGGATAAAAATAAAAAATAAAAAAAAAAGAATTACTCACTTGTTTAATTTCCAATCTCACATTGCATTCCAAATTTGTCCCAAAAATATGTACATCACAAAAACTTCCACTCCCCTTCAGTTACTATCTGCCGATTGCCATCAGAAAAAAAAAAGAGGAGGAGGAAAAAAAGAGGAGGAAAAGGGGAGGCGGTGTGGTGATCCTGCGGAGCAGTTTTGGGTCTTAGGGGTAGTCGCGCCAGCAGATGAGCATGTTGACGCACCGTCGCACGATGTAGAACTTGGCCCGCTGCTCCTTCACGACGTTCGTGCACCGGCTGGTGAAGTTTCTTTGGTTCGTTGATGGGCCGGCGTTGGGGCGGTTGCGGGCCCCCTTCACGCTCTCCGGCATCGACGAGGACCGCTTCAGGTAGGCCCCAGCTGCTGCTGCTGCTGAGCTGGAAGATGGTTGCTCTCGGCGGCTGCTGGCGTTCCTGCTGCCCTTTTGGACAGCTTCCATTTCTCGTCCATTTATCGAGAGAGATTTGAGATTTGAGATTTGAGAGAGAGAGAGAGAGAGAGAGAGAGAGAGTTGTGTTGGTTCTATAGAGATGAATATCTGTGAAATTAAAGAGGGAGACTGGATGAGGAGGAGGAGGAGAGTGTTTTTCTTTTTCTTTCTTTGATTTTTGGAGAGAAGAGAGAGAGAGAGTGTGTGTGGCGAGGAGTGGCCAGGGTGTGAAATTTATAACCAAGAGAGAGAGAGAGCTAGATTATTAGGGGAGGAAGTGAAGTGAGCAATGGGAATCAATCACCGGAGTTTCTTCTCAAGGGCCCTACGACCTAATACATTCTTTCAACTTACTCCTTTACCAACTTTGATTTTATCATTATCACTTACCTGAGTTACATTTTGTAACCGTTGTAACTCTTTTTACATATAACAACGTGAAGCGGTAACTTGTGGTATAGTTAACTTACAATAATTTATGTTACTCTTTCCCGCAACCCAAGCGGTGAACTTACCGGGATGCCACTCAAACTAGCTGTTTCATTTGCAAAGAGGCAGAGAACTATTTTTTTTTCCAAGTCATGAATAATACTTTTCTTAAAGTTACATATAAATCAATAACGTAGATTGTGATAACTGGTGTTCTGGTACCTGATCATGGGCTAACAATGTTTCAGTATATAAATATTTTTAATCAACAACAATGTTTGTATTTATATATCAAGCAAACTTAGCACATAGTAAATTTCTTCCATTTAGATTAACAACAATGACCTTGAAAAGCAAGCAAAAGAGCCAAAAGTGCATGTTAATAGATCTCAACAAAAACTATAGTTGTTAGGGATTGATGTGTAAAATCTGTTACTTATTATATTAATCAAGGGGGGGAAACTATTAAAAACAAAGCCTTGCTTCCGAGACTTACGTCAGCGTTTTTAAAAGCTCACTACACCTTGTGAGAGAGAGGGGGAGAGAAAGAGCAGTAGATTTGTAGTGAGATCGAGATGCTTTTGCCTCTCTCTCTCTCTCTCTCTCTCTCTCTCTCTCTCTCAAATAATTATAATTTTCTACTTTATCTCTCGTTGTCACTGCATGGCCCCATCTCAAAAGGCAAGTGAACACAGAATTTTTCTATACGATTTCTCTCTCTCTCTCTCTCTCTCTGAAATATTTTCTCTGCTCTTCTCTTCTCTGCTCTTCAGTTGTAGCTCTCATCGGCTGGGGATCCATGCACAGTGACCACACTCCTGCTTCATTAATTTATTTCTTTAAAATTTATAAGAACCTGACAGTTGTCAAGATTGCGATATATGTCATCGGTCAACACCCCAAAATTCACCGTTTGACCACTGGGCCCCACATGCCATATGCTCCCGTCTGACCGGTCAAACATTAATTTGATTATTAGGTTGATTACCACGATCACATGGTGAGCTCACATGTTGAGCTAATTGCCATGCAAATTCTCGGCAGAAATGGCAGTTGGGGATCAACGTAAAAGATTTCCCTGTTGCATGTTGTAGGAATCTTGGCACATTGATGCCATTCTTGTAAAATTTTGATAAACCACCAAAATTACTAGTGCCTCGTTTGGAAACAAAGTGAGAGAGTTAAAATTACTGAAACTGACTCTTATTTAGGAGCCAAAGTAGATCTTGAAAAACAAAGGTTTGATACCTCAAAACTCGTGAAAATAAAATTCGGAAAACTCTCATGTGAGTGAGAGTTTAAAACATTGAGGATTGTATCATTACAAAACTCAATTTCATTTTAATTTAAATGACACACTAACAAAGTCTAAGCTTCTTCGACTGCAACAATTGTGTGTTTTATTTAATTCGAATCGGGCCAACTCATGTCACACATGGTCAAAATGTTGTATTCTATCTCAAACTTTCTAACTTGGATTTAACTCGAGGCACGGTAACATGTGGATTTGTATATAATTCTCGACGTTTTCTCACGAGGGATTTAAGTTTGAAAATCATTATTTATAAAAGAAATGAGAAAATTTGAAAATCTCACCTTTTTTTCCTCTTCAAATTATTACAAATTAAGGGTCTGTAATTTGTCGTAATTCATAAGTCATACTTGGTAAACTCTTTTACAGTTGTAAATGAGTTACATGCATGTAAGTTTTACAGTATTTAGTTGGTAATGTAAAGTTGTAAGTAGCAAAGTGTATTGTATTTTACGGTGCTTGGTTGTCGTAATTTGCAAGTTGTAAGTGAAAAAGATGACCACAAAATTAACTATTTAGTAATTTAAAATTTTAAATATTGCAAATAAATACTAAAATACTAAATATTAAAAAAATAATATTAATATAAAAAATAATACAAATTTGCATGAGCACAAAATTAACCGTGAGTAGATTGTAAGTGAGCGGTAATTGGATTGCAAGTAAGTGTTTTACGAATTACAGTCTGAACAAATACCGTAGTTGTAATTGATTGTAAAACATTTACAAATATAGACTTTTACAGTTTTTTACGCGAAACAAACAGGGCTGTTTATTTCGTCGTAAAAGTCGTAAAAGTCTGTAATTCATAAATGACTTACAACCCAATTACAGCTACGACGTCTGTTTGGACCGTAATTCGTAAAAGACATACGCAACCCAACTACCACTCACTTGCAACCCAATTACCACTCACTTACAGCCCACTTACAGTTAATTTTGTGGTCATGCAAATTTATATTATTTTTTATTTTAGCATTTTTAGTATTTATTCGCAATATTAAAACTTTTTAAATCACCAAATAGTTATTTTTGTGGTCAACTTTTTGATTTACGACTTACACATTACGACAACCAAACACCGTAAAACACAGTATACTTTCTCACTTACAACTTTATATTATCAATCAAACACCGTAAAATTTACATACATGTAAGTCATTTATAACTGTAAAAGATTTTACTAATTATGACTTACTTAGTACGGACAATCACGATAACCAAACATGTAACGGTCCCAAATTCTCATAAGCAAGATTAGTCCATAACATCTCTTTATTCCCAGGTTACCTTCTAATACCGAATAATTATTAGAAATTTCGGCAGCATCTCCTCTAATATTTCACCTTTGTTCTCATACAAGAATAACAATTTCGGCTCCAAGGCCTACTTATATCCAAAAGAATTTCGGCCACACGGCCTATATATCCCAAGTTATAAGGATCTCCAATAACACCATATCACAACCATAACGACTTCCCAAGTACATACTCTATATCATATGCTTTCCATACATAACTATAAAAACATCCAACATCACCTGAACCACAACATGATTCACCAAACATAAACTTACCATGTCCCAAGCACCACAAGTTCCACTTACAATTAATACAAAATGGGGGTTACATGGAATAATAGCATCATAACACTTTTAGCTAGGGATATCCGAATCAAAACATACATAAATGGACATAGTGAACAAAAATCATAGTTGGTAAGATAGGTCATCATGCTCATAATTACTCAAGCTACATTAGGCCTTTACCTTTATCTAGACCTGAAAAGGGAACAAAATAAATGGAATGAGCTCGACAGCTCAGCGAGTAAATTTCATAACCACTACACAAATGATAACGTGAATATTAAATGTTACATGAATATAGGTACTTCCTTATCCAAATTAACAATTACAAGTATGATTGCTAGACTCCTTTATGATTACTAAAGGTTTCCCAGAGACTTATGCACAAATTCTTACCTTGCCTTAGTCTGTACTAATCATTTTCATTTTTCCCATTAATTACCGACAATACAATGTTTCAATTACTTACTAGGACACATTCACATATCACCCTAATCATAGGGTGCTAATTTACCCCGTCTTCTCCCGACTGCCGGCTCCCGCCCGGCCCCTTCCTCCTTGAAATATAACAAGACATATAAATATAGCACAAGCATACATACTCATGTGTATCTATGTGATTCCCTATAATCCCCGTCTACTCCACCTACCGCTCCCGCCCGGCCCCTTCCTCCTTATATAAATAATGTGAATGCACAACATTTCTCACCGTCTTCCCCCCTCCTACCGGCTCCCGCCCGGCCCCTTCCTCCTTAGATAACAATCATAGAAAAATTTCATATATCATACACTAACACATATAACATATCAAAAGTGTACCTTTGCATAAGTTACCAAATTAGTATGTTTTGGTAAGGCTACATGATTGACATGCTCACATACCACTCACATACTCAAGTCACGCTACTATAGAAGTATAACCATAATGATTTGTAGAATTGTGATTCATGCGAAAGTGCTTAGGTATCATGATTAGTAACTATAGTATTACACATACATAACATGTAACATAGCTATTAGGGCATATTTACACTTAAGTAAACCCCCAACAATACTTCCTTTACTTACGCATCATACATACATAACATGCAACATAGTGATTAAGGCATATTTACATTCTAGCACACACCCATCAATACTTCCTTTACTTACGCATCATACATACATAACATACAACTACCTTCAAATGAAAATAGAGTAATTTAGTACCAATTCCATGTTGATTTAATTTTCATACTACTCTACACCATTTTATTACACTTTCTTCAAGTTCCTTTTCTCTATCACATACCTCAATTTCTAAATGAATGATTAGTAAATTAAAAAGTGTAAAGTGAGTATGGAATTTACTCACAATTATAGATGGGTTCCTCACTTGAAATCTTAGATCAATCCTCTTACTCAATTCCTAGCAAAAGACAATGAATCTATTAGCTGTAAATTACTTCAAAAAAAAAGGAAGGAAGTAGTGGAGTATGAATTTACCTTTACCCAATTTCGATTTTCTGAAAATTGGGGGTTTTTGACAATCTAAAATTAGGGTTCCGAGCTATCTCCCTTCCACCACCCAAGTTCAGGCTCTACTTCTCGACTTCTGGCCAACAGGAGGTTCCTCCGACGAAACCAGACCGACCCAAGGCCTGGTTTTGCAGCGATCGCGCGGCTTTCCGCGGGTTTCCGCGGCTGCGCGGTCGCGAGAGGCTGTGCGCAGTCGCGCACGGCTGGGTGTGGCCGCGAGGTGGCGCGAGGTGTGAGGATATCCCCTGATTCCGGCCGATGCTCGCTGGAAGAGGAAGAGAGTTGTGAGGGAGGAGGGTTTCTAGGTTTCAGGTGGAAAAGTTTCTGTTTTACAGAGAAGAGAATTCTTCTCAGCTCTGAAGTAATGGGGTTGCTCATTATGCACAAAAGCCCCTCATAACCCAACATTTGCAAGACACAATCCCCACCAAGCTTGCCACTTGGCCAAGGCTAGGATCAAATTGATCCTAGCCTTACACCTCACTCCACATGCACACCAAACTCTCCCACTAACTATAATTTAATAAAAAAAAAAAAAATCTTATTTACCATACTTAGTATTTTTCTAAATAACTCTTATTGGAAATACCATAAAGGCCTCTAATTGCAATTATTTAGGGTATAATCCTATATACCCTAGTATCAAATACATGTTGTCATTTAATACCAATACATATATTCTATGAATTCCCATTTGTGCCATAAATCCCAAATTGACAACATAAAAAAAATATTAATTCCATGATTATATTTATTTCTATTGGTATTTAATTAAGAAAGAGAATTCATCTATATAAAAAAAAATATTTTCCTATGTAACCGATGCTTAATATACTTAGGAAATAATAATTAAATGGATAAAAATTTTTGGCCGTTACAAAACAAGCCCTAATCGGAACGCACGGTTGTGAGCCCCATTGGCGGGCCATGCGCTCCGCCCAAAACCCCCGCTCCGGGGGCCACGTGTCCAAAGCCCCGTGATGCTAATAACCTGACAGTTTTACGTCGGCCGCAGTAGTCCTCTCTGTGGATATTTGTACACACACAGAGCTCGAGCTAGCTAAGCTAATTAGCCTCTCATGTTGGATATAAATACAACTATAATGCGGAATAAATCAGCCATTAATCAAGAATCAATCATCTCAAGAATAATAGATCAAAACCCTAATTTATGCAATACTTTAAATCACCATACCTGAAGCCATTGGTGAATATTGGATGAAGGTTGGAGAAGACTTTGATTCCTTACTCTTGAATCTGCAAACCCTAACTTGCAAAGGATCCTCTTTTCTCTGCTCCTTTTTCCTTTCACAAAACCCACAGTTTCTTTTCCCGATGGATTCTCAATCATAAAATGAGCGTAAGTTTTGTTTCTTTTCAGGAGGAGAAAAGTGGGTCGCACATTTGCAAAAAGACCCCTTGAAAATAAACCTTTCCATCATGGTATCTTTTCTATTTTCAAGTGACCAAATAACTATATAAATGTGACAATCATATGGGCACCCTTAATATCAGTTAAATTTAATAGGAATCCAATGCAAAAACCAAGGTTAAGTGGGTCACTTTCATATGAGATTAACATTCTCCCACTTGGGCCATTAACCGATTAGGTTAAAAACTTTAGAAAACAAAAGTAGAGAAAAGACTCATTTTCAAAATCATTTTGACTCCATTGGATTCCATACTGAAAAACCTTTGACACGTGCACGAATTTTAAAAACAACAACTGATAAGCCCAAATATGTAAAACTGTAATACTGCAATTAGCTTGGACTACTAATGCGAGTCATAGCGGTTATACAACATCCACGTCATACTCCCTTCTATGTACCACAACATTGATAACCCTTACTAATTGAGTCCATAACCATAATGACCCATGTAATTGTCTCGTAAAGACATTTCCTGTTTAACATACATCCATACAAAATATGTGTACACACAATTGGATAACAGGAAATAGAGAAACAAACTGTTATTTGTACAACAATGTCAATTACACAAGTACCATATATACATTTACAGATTATCCAAAAGACCCATCCTTACAACATGTTCCTTAAATGTCTTTGGAGGCAATCCTTTAGTCAATGGATCAGCAACCATTAAGGTGGTACTTATACTTTCAATTGACACCTTCTGTTTCTCAACTCTTTCTCTAACCACCAAGTACTTCAGTTCTATGTGCCTAGAACCATTAGAGTACTTACCATTCTTAGAGAAAAATACGACTGCTGTATTGTCACAATATATCTTCAGCGGCCTGGCAATAGAGTCAACTACACCAAGTGCTGAGATAAAATTCCTCAACCATAATGCATGATTTGTGGCTTCAAAACAAGCTATGAACTCAGCCTCCATCGTGGAAGAAGCAATGAGAGACTGCTTCACACTCTTCCATGAGATTGCCCCACCTGCTAGCAAGAAAATAAATCCTGAGGTAGACTTCCTGCTATCTGGGCAACCACCAAAATCTGAGTCTGAATAGCCGATCACCTCCAACTGGTCTGATCTACTGTATGTGAGCATATAGTCCTTTGTCCCCTGAAGATACCGCATAACCTTCTTAGCCAACTTCCAGTGCTCCATTCCTGGATTGCTTTGGTATCTTCCCAACATCCCAACTGCATAACTGATATCTGGCCTGGTACAAGTGCTTGCATACATCAAGCTCCCAACAGCTGATGCATACGGAATTTTCTGCATTTGACCCTTTTCTAAGTCATTTCTGGGACACTGGCTACCACTTAATCTGTCACCCTTCTGAATGGGTGCAGGACTGACTGAACACATTTCCATATGGAATCTTTCCAAGACTCGGTTGATATATCCTTTCTGAGACAGTCCTAGCAATCCTCGAGATCTATCCCTGAAGATCTCTATGCCAATAACATAAGCTGCCTCACCCATATCAACCATCTGAAAATTCTTGGTAAGATAGCTTTTAGTTTCATACAGCAAACCAAGATCACTACTGGCTAATAAGATGTCATCTACATACAGAACCAGAAAAATAAACTTGCTCCCACTGATCTTTAGATATATACACTGATCAACAGTGTTTTCTGTAAATCCAAAAGATGTAATGGTATTGTTAAACTTTATATACCATTGCCTGGAAGCTTGTTTAAGTCCATATATAGATTTCTTTAATTTACAAGCCAAGTGTTCTTGTTCTTTAATTGCAAACCCATCAGGTTGCTCCATGTAGATATCCTCATCCAAATCCCCATTTAGAAAAGCAGTTTTCACATCCATTTGATGTAACTCCAAATCATAATGAGCTACAAGTGCCATAATGATTCTAAGAGAATCCTTTTTAGATACTGGAGAGAAGGTCTCTGTATAGTCAATGCCTTCTTTCTGAGTGAAACCTTTGGCCACAAGTCTAGCCTTATATCGTACGATATTGCCTTTAGAGTCGCGCTTGGTCTTAAAGACCCATTTACACCCGACTTTCTTACAGTTATAAGGCAATTCAACGAGATCCCAGACTTGGTTTTGGTCCATAGATTTTAACTCATCTTTCATAGCATCAACCCATTTACTAGAATCATTGCATTCTATGGCTTGTGAAAACGAAACTGGATCTTTATTTACCCCAATATCATAATCAGATTCCTGTAGATATACCACATAATCATCTGAAATGGCAGATCTTCTTTCCTTTGAGATCTTCTCAAAGCTGCCGGTTGTGGTGGTTCTACAACATTTTCAATGGGAATATCCTCATGGAGTGGTGAACCAACATTAATTTGTTGTTCTGGAATCTCAACTTGATGATCAAGCTGAGGTACAACAATTTCTCTTGAAGGAAAGGTAATTGGGATATTTACCCTTACAACTTCAAGATCTACTTTTCTTGGTTCATCACTCCCACTAAATTCACCATTCTCTAGGAATCTGGCATTACCAGTTTCAACTATTCTTGTACTATGGTTAGGGCAATAAAATTTGTATCCCTTAGACTTATCTGGATAACCAATGAAATACCCAGATATTGTTTTTAAGTCCAATTTCTTTTCTTGTGGGTTATATATTCTGGCCTCTGCTGGACAATCCCAGACATGTAAATGTCTTAAACTAGGTTTCCTACCAGTCCACAACTCGAAAGGAGTTGTTGGGACTGCCTTACTAGGAACCCTGTTTAAGATATACATAGCAGTTTTTAAGGCCTCACTCCACAATGAATTGGGTACTTTAGAGAAGCTCATCATGCTCCTAACCATATCCATAAGAGTTCGGTTTCGCCTTTCAGCAACACCGTTCTGCTGAGGCGTACCTGGCATCGTGTATTGAGCACAAATGCCACGCTTTTCTAGGAATTTGGCAAATGGGCCAGGATGTTGTCCTGACTCATCATATCTACCATAATATTCACCACCTCTATCTGATCTTTTGATTTTAACCTTTCTATCTAATTGTCTCTCGACTTCTGTAATGAACACCTCAAGGATGTCAACAGCCTGAGACTTTTCATTAATTAGATAAACATAATCATAACGTGATAGATCATCTATAAAGGTAATGAAATATCTCTCTCCAGTAAAACATGGAATGGAAAGAGGTCCACAAATATCTGTATGAATTATTTCAAGGAGGTCTTTACTTCTTGTGGCACTTTTCTTAGTGTGTTTAGTTTGTTTTCCTTTTATACAATCCACACACACATCAAAATCAGTGAAGTCCAGGTCATCCAAAATCTCAGTCTTCACTAATCTTATTATTCTATCCCTGGAGATATGCCCCAGTCTCCTATGCCACAAGATAGAGGATTTTTCATTTATTAAGCCACGTTTAATACCAACATTCGAATGCAGAGATAATAAAGATTGCGCAAACTCATCATTCAATGAAATTTTATATAAACCATCACATAAAATTCCATGCCCAACCGGCATTGAATTATACATTAAAGAGAGTTTTCCACAATTGAATAAAATAGAATATCCAAAAACATCTAATTTGGATACAGACATTAAGTTCCTAGAAATTGAAGGTACATAAAAAGTATCCTCAAGATTCATCTGATGACCCGTCTCCAAAAGTAGTCGATAAGTACCAACATATTCGACCTCCACTTTCAGACGGTTCCCCATAAAGATGAATCTCTCACTTTCCTTCGGTTTCCGGGTTGTAAGGAATCCCTGCATTGAATTAGTTATGTGAGTTGTGGCTCCAGAATCAATCCACCAAGTATTAGAAGGAACTTCAGCAAGATTTGATTCATAACATACAAAAGAAAGATTTGTACCTTTCTTTTCGAACCAAGCTTTCCTCTTGTTGCAGTCCTTCTTCACATGTCCCTTTCTGCCACAGAAGTAGCATTTGACAGTGAAAGCTTTTCTATGACCTTGGCTACTTTCCCCATGGTCATTTCCTTTCTTTGATGGAAATCTTTTACCTCTTCCATATTTACTTTTCTTATGGATACCCCCTGAAGTTACTGCCAACACTGAGTGCTGTCCTTCTTGCCTCAGTCTCACCTCCTCTTGAACACACATACTAGTTAGCTCATTCAAGTTCCACTTATCCTTATGAGTATTGTAGTGGATCTTGAATGGCCCAAACTGTGAAGGAAGTGAGTTGAGGATGAATTGAACCAAGAAGGACTCATCAACCTTCATACCCAGTGATCCTAGCTTAGCAGCCTTGTCAGACATGTTTAGAATGTGTTGCTGAACTCCTCTATTACCATCATATTTCATGGTGGTAAGTTCAGCCATTAAGGTACCAGCTAATGACTTATCTGCTGACTTAAATCGGCCCTTTACTGCAGACAAAAGTTCCGATGCACTAGTAGTATGTGGGAGGGAAGTCTTGATGTTATTAGCTATGGTCATCTTTATGAACATTAGACTGAGCCTATTAGACTTTTCCCAAGCTTTGGCATGGCTGACCTGTTCTGCTGTACTCTCAGCAGTTACTTCATCAGGTTTGTCAACTATTAAGGTCATGTCTAGGTCTAGGACACCCAGTGTAAACTGTACATGTTCATACCATTCTGAGAAATTTGTACCATCCAAGGCCGGAATGCTAGTGGCATGAGTGTGAAGAGAAGTGGGGACGTTCACTGAAACATAATAGGACATAGCTCACATTAGGCCACGAATCAATACAATAACTTTAAATTTAATTAAGATGAACTATTGATATCACTTAGATTTCTCCTTTGGGCGAAACCTAAGCATATCTAGTGTTCACTCTTTAGGTGAGAACTTTTATCACCTACGTAGGTCTAATATAATTTATGCCAACTTAGATAGTAAGTCATGTTACCTTTGGGTATTCACTTCTACACCACTAGGTTGCATAAATTACACTATCCTACCCCGGTTCATAATTATTCGAAAGAGACTT
Source organism: Agave tequilana (assembly GCA_038442645.1). Classification (NCBI taxonomy): domain Eukaryota; kingdom Viridiplantae; phylum Streptophyta; class Magnoliopsida; order Asparagales; family Asparagaceae; genus Agave; species Agave tequilana. The sequence goes on along the minus strand of JAVJIF010006963.1, from coordinate 79,160 downwards.
TCCTTTGGGCCAGTCCCAATCTCCTAACTAGAACCGCCACCGAGAATATTATTGTCTTTACTGTCTACCTCATTAACATGTCTTTTATGTAGTTGTATATTCATAAGGTTTACTAACCTAGGTCACTTTGGCAACTACTAAATCAATAAGCCTTATGAATACAAACTAACCAATAATATTCTCTAATTCTATTATTTGTGTAATGCCATAATACTACAATACATTACTTGACCAAACATCAATCAATATTAACACAATAGCTTAAATGTGTTAACAATCATTAAGGATTGAATTAAGCAACAATTAGTCGACTACATAGTATTATTAGTCGACTTGGGTCAAGTCAAGTCGACTACAGGTTTAGGTCTAGTCGACTAGGGCAAACAAGGATTAGTCGACTATACCTACATGACTAGTCGACTACATATTTTATCAGTCGACTAGGCCAAAATTACAAGTCGACTAGAAACTTTATCAGTCGACTACAAATATTATTAGTCGACTCCTGTTAGAATCCAAACTCTCGGTTAAAATATTAGTCGACTTGGCCAAATGGTTAGTCGACTATACACTTTACTAGTCGACTAATCCAAAAACCAAGTCGACTCCTGAAAGAAACAGAGAGTCGGGTAACTTTCTGGATGGACTATTAGTCGACTAATAAATCCCTATAGTCGACTAATACCCCACGATACAGTTACCGAATGGCAGTTCCAGATTATCGCCCGAATCCCAAAAAAATTATGGAAAAATCGGGGAAAATTAGGGAAAATTAGGGTTTCTAAAATCCTAAATTTGATCCATATTAATTGCATAATTAGAGGAATGTATATATGATTTTAGGGTTTCCAAGAATCCTCTTCAATTCTACAATTAAAGATCAAAATCTGGATTTCATGAATTGTTAATTAAAAACCCTAACTTTTCATAATTCCTAAATCCAAGATGTATCGATTCTTTAACCATGGCTCTGATACCAAATGTTGGATATAAATACAACTATAATGCGGAATAAATCAGCCATTAATCAAGAATCAATCATCTCAAGAATAATAGATCAAAACCCTAATTTATGCAATACTTTAAATCACCATACCTGAAGCCATTGGTGAATATTGGATGAAGGTTGGAGAAGACTTTAATTCCTTGCTCTTGAATCTGCAAACCTAACTTGCAAAGGATCCTCTTTTCTCTGCTCCTTTTTCCTTTCACAAAACCCACAGTTTCTTTTCCCGATGGATTCTCAATCATAAAAATGAGCGTAAGTTTTGTTTCTTTTCAGGAGGAGAAAAGTGGGTCGCACATTTGCAAAAAGACCCCTTGAAAATAAACCTTTCCATCATGGTATCTTTTCTATTTTCAAGTGACCAAATAACTATATAAATGTGACAATCATATGGGCACCCTTAATATCAGTTAATTTAATAGGAATCCAATGCAAAAACCAAGGTTAAGTGGGCCACTTTCATATGAGATTAACATCTCACACTGAGACTGACTCATCTCTGCTTCCCACCCACACGCTTACGTACCCACACGCGCTCTTCCAAGTTTCAACCTTCACTCGGCAGTAGTTGAAAATTACCCAGTCGAGCTACAAGTTTGAATGACAAATATTAAAACTTTGATCAATACGTTCATACAACAAGTTGCACAACTACTGTCTAGCTACTTGAGTTCATACCTGTTCGGTGTGAATTCACATTGACTACAGTCTTTCTAATTGGACAGTAGGTGCAATTCACATAGCAACGCAGCTTACAGGGAAGAGATTAATCACGTGTCATGCAAATGCGTATAACTATTCCGTCTCACGCTACATGTCTATGATGAGAAATATGAACACTACATGTCTATGATGAGAAATATGAACATATTTAAAAAGAGTTATTTTAATAACTTTTATTTTTTAAAATATTTAAATTTTTATGTGAGATACGAGTAATAGTGATGTTCTTTTTGTAGGAAGAGAGGAGGTAGAGGAGATGGAAGAAGGTAGCATAGAGATCGGAAGACAAAGGAGCAACACGACGCATCGAAGCAGGCCAGGTTAGTTCCCGGTCGACCGCATGGTCGACCGATGGAGAAGGCCGGTCGACCGCCCGGTCGACCGGTGTGCACGACGAGCATAGTGTTAGCCCGGTCGACCAGGGCATAGAGCGGTCGACCGCCCGGTTGACCGACTCAAAGCAGGCTGCTCTCTGTTCGGGTCCAGTCAACCGTGGACAAGGGTCGGTCGACCGGCCGGTCGACCGACATACGCGTTTTTGCTTTCCTTTCAGGATTCAGATTCTTTTTCTGTTTGGGATCGAATCCAGCTAGGTTTCCTAAAACCTAGGGACTATAAATAAGGGCTAGAGCTCTCATGTATTGTATCCCTCTTGTATTAGTTTGTATTGATTGTTGAATCAATAAGATCTCTCTCCCTTGCCCCAAGAACGTAGGCACGTTGCCGAACCTCGTTAAATACTGTGTTGATTGCTTTTCTCTATTGTTTTCTGTTCTTGTCGTGTTTCGTACATTTTCGGTTGCATCAGTCTCCGCCTGGTTGGTGGATTTCTCAGAGAGGTTGTTATCCTGCGCACAACAATTGGTATCAGAGCATCCCAGGTTCGGCGTGGGATCGTGCGTTGATTCCAAGAGCATCAGTTGCTGTTTGGCGGAGATCGTTTGCCGATCTCGGAGCAGCGTTGGAACTGTTTGCGAGATCGTGTGTCGATCTCAAAACAGAGTGTAGATTGCTCGAGGAATCAATTTAAAGGAGCAGATAGTTTTGAAAACTCTTCGAGGGTTTCGCGTGGAGGTAAAGACCCTATCTTTATCTAGTTTGTTTTATCTAACTCCGTTTGTTTCCATATTACTTTGAGGAATCAGTTGAGAAGATGGCCAGAGAAAGTATATCAAATCCACATCTTTTGAGGAATTATGTGGTGAAGTTCGACGGTAAGAACGACTTCGGTATGTGGAGGTGTGAGGTGATGGATGCGCTGACGGCATCAAGCCTCGAAGACACTCTACGGTTAGAGAAGAAGCACGCATCAACAATGAAGAAGATTGGGACAATATGAACCGTATGGCGTGTGGCTTTATCAGCTCTTGTTTGACACAAGACATCAAGTATCATGTGTTTGAATGAGACATCTGCGAGGTAGCTGTGGAAGATCCTGGAGAAGAAGTATCTGACGAAAAGCATAGAATCACAGTTGCAGTTGAAGAGTAAGATTTATAGTTTTCAGATATAAAGAGGATGCTCCATCAATGAACACTTGAATCGCTAAACGAGACTTCTTACAGATCAAATTAATGTGGATATGGAGACCAAAGAAGAGGATAAGGCGGTAATCCTATTGAATTCTCTTCCTAGGAAAGAGTATGAAACCTTTACTCTTACATTGATCAATAAAAGAAAATCTCTTAACTACAGTGAGGTGTCTGCTGCTCTTGTGAGTTATGAAGCAAGGAGACAGGACATATTATCTTCTTCGGGGAGCACAACTGCAGAGGCATTGGCAGTAAAAGGCAGGAGTTCCAATAGGAAGGGAAGAGATGATTAGGAAAGATTAAACTCCAGATCAGGCTTCAGAGATCTGAAGAGGAATCGGTGCGCCTTGTGCAAGAAACTAGGGCACTAGAAAGTTGATTGCACAAAAGCCAAAGGTAAGAAGATAGAGTCAAACACTGAGGCAAATCTCGCACAGGCGGATGGATAGGATTCGGACTCATCGGTATTCTCTCTCTGTCACTACTCTTACTGTTGATTGCTCAGATAATGCTGAGTGGGTCTTAAATACCGGAGCCACCTATCATGTGTGCCCGAACAGGGCCTGGTTTTCTAGTTTTGAGAAGCTAGATGGATGTTACACAGTCATGGGGGATGATCATCTGTGTAATATAGGGATAGTACGAGAATTGAAGGAGGTGAGGTATGTACCACAACTCAAAGGAATTTTATCTCTGTTGGCACTTTGAAAATGTTGGGTCTTGCGGTATCTATACGAGATAGTGTTCTTAAGATGACCAAAGGCACAATGGTGGTTATGAAGGGCGTCCGTCGGGAAATCTCTACTACTTGAAGGGTAGTACGGTTACAGGTCCGGTGAAGACTTGTACTTCTTCAGATGATGGTTGCACAAAGGTCTGGCTGGTGAAGGTCGGACATGGAGGTGAAAAGTCTTTACATGCTCTACAAAAAGGGATCATTGAAAGGTGTTGCTACCTGCAACTTGGAGGGTGAACACAGCGTTCTGGACAAGAAGAAGGTGAAATTCAGCATCAGTACTCACCGTTCTAAAGGTCTTCTTGATTGTGTTCACGTAAGCGTTTGGGGACCTGCTAAGACTGCATCACTTGGAGGTCATAAGTATTTTGTCTCTTTTATTCATAGTTTATCTAGGCATTGTTAGATATATCTCATGAGGCAAAGGTGTGAAACCCTAAATATGTTGGTAAAGTGAAAAAGAAGAATGGAGAAGCAGACAGGTAGGAAGTTCAAGGAGCTACAGATTGGTAATGTTGAAAGATACATGAACCAATTCCTACGATTTGGGCAGAACACTAGTATTGGTACTCACTTCAAAGAAGGTATACATTGGTTGGCTAAGAAAGTAAACCGTTCCTTACTGGAGAAAGTTCGGTAGTTGTTATCTAATGCACGATTAGACAAATCGTTTTGGGCTGAGGCGATTGTGTATGCTAGCCATCTCATAAATGGATCGACTGCGATAGGAGGTAAAAACTCCATTGAAAATTTAATCTGAAAAAGTTGTTTAAGATCATGATTTGCTGCGAGAATTTGAAAGTCCGACCTACTTCAGTACCAAAGATGGCATGGTGAAACCGCGAGCAAAGAAGTTTATGTTTTGGGTGTCATGAGAAATATAAAGGCTACAGGTTATGGGACCCTGAAAACAAGAAGATCGTGTTAAGTCGGCATGTCACATTTGATGAGACTTCAGTGTTGAAGTCTACCGTCTCTCAGCAGGTGGAGAGGACGGAGATCAAGGAAGTATCGCAGCGGGCGGAGGTTGATGCTACTCCACTATCTCCAGTTGGTTCGGTATCAGTGAATACTTCATCGGATGTGACACCGGGTGAAGATCATGTAGCCAGGATTGATACCGAACAGGTTGAAGATATTGATAAGAATGTCGAATTGTTTGCAGCCATTAAAATCACGCGCGTGGGTGAAGAAGTATGAATCTCAAGCTTGTGACCGCAACAAGCTCAAGTTGAAGGCCGTCGTTCTCCATGATGACAGTGAGGAGGTTCATTTGACTCAGCCAGATAGGTTAGCTGCTGAAGATTTAGGTACAGGTGCTTAGAGCTCATTTGAATGAAATACGGTTGGCTTGATCCTTTGGGTAAGGTATGTAGGCAGCCATAAAGGCGCAACCACATTGGTGATGCAACCTATTGAAGCTATTTGGGTTCTCGAGAAGCTGATTGAAACTTCACGTAGAGGTGAAGAGTTGGACTTCACGTAGAGGTGAAGTGTTGTAATCTCGATGAACAGTTGATCTTCTAGTAAGAAGATGGTTAAGCTTGAATAAAGAGGGTGTGCATCCAGTTTGTTGAAGCCGATGATGGTGTTCAGTGTGCTCTACTCAGACTTGGTTAGATCGTCAGCTGAAGACATATAGACTAGAGAGAGCCAGTCCGTTGGAGAGTCTGTGTTGACTCATGATGAGTTCTTTGTGAGGTCATGTAATTGCTGAGTAGGAGACACGTTTGATGATCGACATATATAGAAGTTCTCCTAAGGTGAAGTGCAGGGAAGACATGTGTGGTGCATCCCAGTTGATAGCTAAGCTACAGGTTCCAAATCGAGATCGTGTATCGATTTTGTCGAGATCGTGTGTCGATTTCGTCCGGAGCACTCAAGCCGAGATCGTGTGTCGATTTCGCCAGGTGAGAAATTAGAGTTCGTTGGAGATCGGCTCAGATTTGAAAAATCTTCACCGAGTTGGAGAATTATAGGGACAGAGGAGATAGAGGAGATGGAAGAATGTAGTACAGAGATCGGAAGATAAAGGAGCAAGACGACGCATTGAAGCAGGCGAGGTTAGATCCCGATCGACCGCACAGTCGACCGGTGGAGAAGGCCGGTCGACCGCCCAGTCGACCGATGTGCACAACATGCACAGGGTTTGCCCGGTCGACCGTCCTGATCGACCGTGGCATAGAACGGTCGACCGCCCGATCGACCGACTGAAAGCAGGCTGCTCTCGGTTTGGGTCCGGTCGACCATGGACGAGGGTCGGTCGACCGGCCGGTCGACCGACAAACGCGTTTTGGCTTTCCTTTCAGGATTCGGATTCCTTTTCTATTTGGGATCGAACCAGCTGGGATTTTCTAAAACCCAGGGACTCTGTGGCTATAAATAAGGGTTAGAGCCGTCATGTATTGCATCTCTGAAAGTTCTCTTAAGTATCCCTCTTGTATTATTTTGTATTGATTGTTGAATCAATAAGATCTCTCTCTCCCTTACTCCGAGGACGTAGGCACGTTGTCGAACCTCGTTAAATACTGTGTTGATTGTTTTTCTCCATTGTTTTCTGTTCTTGTCGTGTTTGGTGCATCTCCGGCTGCATCAGTCTCTGCATGGTTGGTAGATTTCTCAGAGAGGTGGTTGTCCTGCAGACAACACTTTTTTTATGCAAATTATTATAGTTCTTTTGGTCTGAATCAATGGATTTATTATTGAAATTTTGATATATGCAACTCTAATGGGGACGGGTCCACTCCTTCTCTTGTTGGACCATCACATGTGATGGTCCAACGCGAGATGCCTTCTGATTCGAAATTTTACAAAATAAATAAATAAAATCGATTCTCTCTCTTCTGAATCGGACCTTCCATCACTTGTGATGGATGATCTATCCGTGTTGGACCATCACATGGTCCGACGCGAGAGGAAGCCAACCCTAAAGGTACTCTAATAGAGTTCTTTTGAGTCTTCCCGTGTAAGGTATAAAATGGGAGGGAGAGCGAATCTCTCATGTATAACACCCGAAACTAAATCTCCTCATGCAATGCACGGAGTGGGTGAAAGATATCTTGAATGAAAAACCCAAATTAATCTTTATCTTTCTCCTGATTTTCCAAATCGAGATTAGTTTATACCAATCCCATCTTAAACCCTGATTTCTCATAAATTAAAAGCTCAGCTTTACCCTTTTCTGTTCTGTGTCAATATCTCTCCCTCTTTTTACGTACAACGTTCTTTTTTTATATCCCGATGTATAAGTTGTTTCATTATTCTCTTATTTAGACACAGTCTGTCTGGCAACTCAAATTGTACAATAATGTACATGGATCCGAGCGCGGAAAATTATCCTTAGTTCTCTGTTTCTCTCTGATCCAAATGATATCAAACTGTCACCTCCTTTCTCATAACATATGTATCACACAAAAGGCAACCCACACCAAATGAAAGCTACAATGCACTCATTGTTGAGTTCGTATCAGTGACGAGCCACTACAACAAACGACCTGTCTATTCTTCCTCTGTTGAAGAAAAGGACTGTCACTGTCTTGGCATTAAGCTCGGGAACAAAATGGTCAGTTGTCCAGCCAAAACTGGCTCAAAATGTGCTCTTCCAATCAATCTACTGTTGTTGTAATTTCCATTTCTCGTCCTAGCTGGCTAGGGTTTCTCTTGATTCATGAAAATAGTAAGAGGTGTGTTATCTGGGGAAGTTACAAGAAAATAGTGAGGCGAGTTGTATTGGAGAACAACAATGGGTGATGGTAGTCACGGACTATAGAGACTGTTGAGAAATAAATGTGAAGGGAAAAGAATGAAATAGTGAGTGAAGGGGCCACGTCAACATCAGCTGATGAGCTCTGCAGGGAACAGGTGGTTTTAATGGAGGAAGAAATTGAGTCATTCCGCGCTCTCTCAGTGGTTGGGTGTGCGATCACTTTGTTACTTTGAGAGCCGAGCTAGGATTTGGTGGATCGTGCAGCGCGCAGACTACTGAATCTGGTCAACAATAGTATTGACATGCTTCTTAACAATTTTTGCAGTCATATTGTTGGGCTCTGCTTGGGTCCCTCACACGAAGACGATAATGGTCCTTCGTGCGAAGGACATAACAGCTGATGGACAGTTCAGAGCTGAAGAGAGGAAATAAAATGCGTTTTATAGTGGAACCCACAAAACGTGTTTTTTTTGGCTCTCTCTTTCCTACTCCAGGTCGTCCATCAGCTGTAATGGATGACCCAGGGACCATCACTTGGTTGTTTGCATTGTTGGTCGTCCATCACAGCTGATGGACGGCCCGGTTCATGAGAGGGAAAATAAAACACGTTTTGTTTTGTGGTGGGGCTTACAAAATACATTCCCCCCCCCCCCCCCCCCCCCCCCCAGCTCCGAGCCTCCATCAGCTGTGATGGATGGCCCACAACGTGAAGGACCATCACTTAATTTTTTGTGTGTTGGAGCCAACCCGAACCCCCTATTGTTTGCCTTCATATTCAGCGGTACCATGTTGATGCACACAGTCTACCCAAACCCTCCATAGAGAGAGAAAGAGAGAGAGACCATTACCCATCATTAAGCAAGTTATATTTTTGTCCGTGTCATAAATACTAGAGTAGTACTCGAAACATAAGAAAAAAAGCAAATATCATAAAAATAATATTGTCAAGTGAGAAATTATTGGTTTCTAAACATGCCAAGTTGGAGCAAAAGCAAATATCAAAAAATAGTAAATAAGACAAAAAGCAAATATCATAAAAAAAATATTGTTAAGTGAGAAATTATTGGTTTCTAAACATGCCAAGTCGGAGCAAAAGCAAATATCAAAAAATAGTAAAAAAGACAAAAAGCAAATATCATTAAAAAAATTATTGTTAAGTGAGAAATTATTGGTTTCTAAACATGCCAAGTTGGAACAAAAGCAAATATCAAAAAATAATAAAGATATTACGCAGAAACTTAAATACAGTGTAAATTTTTTTTTTATAATTCATTCTTGACACATCGAAATTCTAATGGATGATCAATGCAGATGTATATGGATAGGATGATAAAATTGTGATCCCACCACCGTCCAAACCCGAACCCAACACTACAACCTGGTCCGCATCCCGTGTGGTCCCCGGAATCCGGTACCCGAAAGGCCGAGCGGGGCCCACAGCAACAGTCCTCGGTCAATGTGAACGCCGGGGGGTGAAAACGATGGGGGCAACAGCTGGAAGCCGACACGTAAGCATCGTGGGGGGAGGTCAGTCTTTGAAATGTGTGAGTCCCATACAGGGGACAAGGTCTCGTTGTGGAGTCGGCAGCGCGACAGGGGACCCGGGGTGTGAGGACTACCACATGTTTGCCGACAGCTGTGGAGGCGCCACACCGTGAGGCCCACGGCCCATGCCCCGCCGTCGGTCGGATGTGGGGAAAAAGCCCAAGAAAGACCCATCACCCCGTTTGTTCCGCCTTGATCATTGGGGTTGCTTCCACGTGTCGATTTTTGGTCGCTTCTGATATGAGGATCCGACGGCTCTGAGCTGTCCTTGCACACAAGAGAGAAGTAATTTTCAATTCAATCACACAAGGATCATGATGAGAAGTTTTGAATAGCCTTGATTAGTCCTCGGCCCAATATTGGTCGTACAGGGCCCGCGTTTAGTTGCATGATAAGCCGTGTCATGTTCGTTGTTTTTAAAATATAAGGGTCTGTTTGGTTGTCGTATCTGGCCGTAATTCATAATTGATAATTGGTAAAGTATTTTACAGTTGTAAATGAGTTACATGTATATAAGTTTTGTGGTGTTTGATTGGTAATATAAAGTTGTAAGTGAAAAAGTGTATTGAGTTTTACGGTATTTGGTTGTCGTAATGTGTAAGTCGACAGTTAAAAAGTTGACCACAAAATTAATTATTTGGTGATTTAAAAAGTTTTAATATTGCAAATAAATATTAAAAATGCTAAATATTAAAAAAAATTAATATTAACATAAAAAAATAATACAAATGTGCATGACCACAAAATTAACTGTAACTAGGTTGTAAATGAGTGGTAATTGGGTTGCAAGTGAGTGGTAATTGGGTTGTGTAAGTCTTTTACGAATTACGGTCCAAACAAACGTTGTAATTGTAATCGGTTGTAAGTCATTTACGAATTACGGACTTTTACGCGAAACAAACGGCCCCTAAATTGCAGAAAACTCCCTTGTACTTGTAGCATTTTGTAGAAAACATATTCGCTTAACATGAAAAAAAAAAAACTTTCATTTTCTGTTGAATTCTCCCAGGGTCGTCTCAAGCATTTTGAGTGTCCTGTACGAAAATAAAAATCGAGTGCTTTTTAACATGATTTCTCAACATATTATTTTCTAGAATAAATGAAAACAATGAAAATTTTGATTTAAGAGGGAAGGTAAAAAGCTCTCACAAAGTTCAAAGAGAAATGAAAAGCTCAGCTCTTCCAAAGTCCAAAGACTAAGCCTGCACACACTTTAAAAATAAAGGAAAAAAGTGAAATAAATGTACACACAGAGACCATGCCTGCATATACTTTAAAAAGAAAAAAAAATACAAAGAGAAATAAAATTACACCACTACTTCGGTTTGAAACTTAGAACCTTAACCTCAAGTCCAGGTGCTCAAACAATTATGCCACATTAGCATTCAATTATAGAAGCAACGAGTTTAATTTTATACATTAATTAAAGATACTTCTCTTTCTAAATACATTGTATCAATGGGGCCCTCTCAGCAGTGAAGCCCTGAGTGACCGCTCATAGTGCTCCTGCTGAGAGCCGGGCCTGAATTCACTTGAGAACTTGTAGAAAAATCTCACTGCTTTACGAGATTCATTCAACAACACATTTGTGAGCAAATTTTGACAAAAAATTGCGCTAGATTTCTCAGAAAACAATTTTTTACTCATTTCAATTGAATAAAAGAAATTCATTGAAAAAAAATAAAAATAGTACAACTCTTCAAGATGGTTTTCTACAATTCAACCTTGTTTCTATTTGGGACTGTATGATTTCAAATAATTGTGTAATGTTTATTATTAATTTATATGCACTAACTTTTGTATTTTTTTTAAGTGATGCAGTACATAGGATGGAGATAGTGTGTATCTAGGGCAACTTAGGCTAATAATTTTGTACTCTTACCAAAACAAGTACGTTGGATGAAGAAAATCATGAGACTCCTCAATTTGTACTAAGTGCATGCGCAGCTCAAGGTTGGTTTATAAAACAACAAAAACTCAATTGCATGAAAATAGTCCCACAGATTCTCTTGTCCTGAATGCTTTTCAATATTAATACAAGTTAAAATAATTCAGTCTCATGTGACAGTGAACTTAATTTAATTAGTACACAAAGATGTACATTTGAAGTCAAGTTTTATGATTGAAAAAAAATGTAAAATCCAAGTCTTGGTCTCTCTATTTGTTGATGGTGAAGTCTCACACGTACAAAGAGTGGAGACAATGTGTATAGATGTGGACTTCATTATTGATCAGCTCCCACAAACTGCATGTGCAACAAATGAACATCACCCAAAATTGATAAAGATGTCCTTGGCTTGTGTTTTCCTTGAGGGCCTACTGTTGTTCTTTGTCGGAAAAATTGATAGTATAAAAAAAGTAGTTTAAAATTTGTTGATTAATTATACTTTATAACATCTTTCTCCATCTTCTACAAGAAAAACTAAAAATGTTTCAACATCTTTTACATTCATACGAATTCTTATCAGTTAAAAGCGAGCTAGACCGTTGTAATTTAAAATCTATGTTTATTTTAAAAGCAATGTTATAATATAAAAATATTACTCTTAACTTTTGTCATAATTTTAAAATTTTGACACAGTGAAAGAAACTCTAATGAAGCGTCAAAACAATTTTAAATAAACGTTCAATATGCTAGAATATGAAAATATTATTGTCAACCCGAATTAAACTATTACTTATCAAAATTAGCATGTGAGAGTATTGAATTTGCATAGATTCCTCAAAAGAGCTGATGAAATGTGTCTGAAGAAGTTTGGACCTTGATTAGTCAAAAGAAACTGTTTATTACCAATTTCAAGCAGCATAACAGAAAATTAATAACATGATTAGAAAATTAATGAACCCAAGAGAAACAACTTGAGCACATGATCCTATGTTTAATTTAATTAAATTTAAACTAATCTCGGTCATTACATTGATGAGTGGATCATGACCAATACATAAGCTACCAAAAATTATAAACAAAGATTAAAAAGCTTTTTAATACAAAGAGGATCAATTATTGTTTCAATCAGACAAGAAGTCTGAGTCAAATCTTATTTGGAGCAAACTATAATCTATTCTCCAAATAATATTGACAACAATAGATATTTCAATTGAAAATTTAAACGGAGAAATTGCAAAGAAATAAAAGAGAAAATTAGTTTATATGCTTGGAAAACTTTCAATAAGTCTCAGGCCCAGATTTCAGTTAGCCCATTTATAGAATTGTTTGTTTGGTCGTAACTTGGGAGCAGTAAACAAACTTTAGGCCCCAAAACTACCATTTAACTCCAAAACTAAGTCCTCATTCCTTTAGAAAATAAAAAAATAAAAAATAAAAAAAATAAAGAGAACAACACGAACAACAATGAAAAAAGAATGTCGGGGTGGCCGAAGCTCAGCCCACAATTAAGGCTACTTTTACTTGGGCCAAGGGCCTTAGGCCCGTAGTTCAGTCTAGCCCATATTTGGTCTCAACACTTCGGACCCGGCCCCAGTGTGATGTGATATTTGAGATTGTAAACGTTGGAACTCTATCCAATATAACCTGCAATTTTAACCAGCAAGTTGGCCCGTTGGTAATACCCTTTTCGCTCAACCAAGAGGTTCCAAGTCTGCTCCCTATGGTTGTTGAACTGGAAGATTTAATTTGAGTAATTAGTGATGTGTATAGACTGGAGGGTGACCTCCATCATATTTCTCAAATAATAATAATAATAATAATAATAATAATAATAATAATAATAATAATACATGCAATTTCTGTTCCGCTTTAGTTTCCAATTTAATAAGAACCTCTATTTCTAGATTTTTCTTCAAAAAATTTGTTTTGGGACAAAAGTTAGATGAAATAACAATACAACTTATTGTTATTGAGCAAGTCATATAATAATTATTTAAATTAATTTTTTTTATTACTTAGATGGAAGTACATATAGTGCATTAGCTCGTATAATTTTCCATGTGCAAATTAAACTCTGAGACAGTTTTAAATTACATATAGATACTAAAAATGTTAAGTTATCTATGTTAGAAAATGATATACGAAATACTGCTAAGCTATTTAAATTAAACTTTCAAGAAGGAAGGAACTTCTCTATTTTGATCGAGGCGTGCGGAGCACTATCCTTAAAAGTAGATCGCGCCCCTCTGAGAGAGTATCTTGGTGCAGCAGGTTGATGGCGGCCTACCCTCCAGGATTCAACGATCGCTGGCCCTACAAGCGTGCACTCGCAATGCACAAGCTCTCGAACAGCTCGGTTTTAAGTTTTCTTCCAGTGAATCATGAAGATACCCTCTTTTTAAGTTTTCTTGCTATTTTTCACTTAATTTTTGAACTTTTGAGTTTTTTATCTTCTAAACTGGCATTTCTCGACTTTTACCACTTAATTTTTTATCTCTGAGCTGAGATTTCCACTTAAGATCGGTCCGAGATTCCTCTCTGGTGAAATCGATGAAGATACTCTCTCTTTTGCTGTTTTTGGGTAAAGTCTAGCGATTATAAATAGATCTAGAGAAAAATATTTAGATGTTATTATTAACTGAGATCGCATAATTTTCATATGTTTGATTGAAAAATTAGTTGAAATAGTTTTTTCACACATGTAGATGATTTTCTTTAAGCATAATGCAGTAAGACACCAAACGACTGACATTTCTTCTCATTCTTCTATCACCCAATCCAGAGTACTCTGTTTTGTTTGAAAAGGAGGAGGATGAAGTTAAAAGAAAGGTGTGTTGCTTAAATATGAGAAGTTGCATTTGCTTAGGAATGAAAGCTGCTCTAAAGGAGTGTGATGATGAGACTGAAGTCATTTCCAGCAACGCCTCCTTGCAGGGTTGGTGGGTGTGTTGAGATCGCTAGTCCAATGGATCCTATCATGTTGTTCGTGTAAGGGCATTGATGCTGGTCTCCGGTCCATTTGTCAGAGCAAACCCTGTAAAGCCATCTGTCACTTTCAGAAAATGCAAGCGGTATACATAACTGTGTTTTATGATGACTAGCTAGCTAGTATGTAGAGCCACCCACCATGCAAAGAGGTCCGACCAGGAAGCACTCGAGTCAACTCGCCGTTCCCGATCAGTATATCCCAATTTTTCTCCTCTCGCCCCTTCCCTCTTCAGGAGTCATTGCACGGCCTGCTCCAATACTCAACCCGATCTATCTGTCGTTGTCTGACCCTGATGCAATGGCTCCATTCCAGCATCTATGCTTTTATTTTTTCAACTATTATGGTTGCAACTGGATTTTCATGATAATAAGGCGCTCCATTTTAAAAATCTTGATTAAAAATAGATTGTATAGAAAAATTAACATTATATTAAAAACAATCTATGTAGTTAATGCATGCTAATGTTAAGTTTTGATTTCCTCAAACATCTTATAACTTAATAATTGTGTATTCTTGATGAAATATAATAAAAAGTAGAACTCAAATATTTACTGTAAAAACTGTTATAGTTGAGATATGATTTCTACTATATTTAAGAAACTAAATGGGTAAGAATAACATGACACTGAAATTCAAAATGCATGCAGCGTCAACGGTGATAGCATGATACATAAGAAACAACGAACAGAGTGGGTTAGAGCTAAATGTGAAAGGGATGTAGATGACATGAAAAAAAAATATATATCCAAAAGGCATGAAAACAAAAGCGTTGCCAATTGGTTCATGTCTACTAAAAAAAAAAAAAATTTTAGACAACCAGCTTTTTGCAACCTGTCACGATCCATAAAATAAGTTGTTATTGTAACTTCTTGGACTAAAATTTAAATAAAAGCGTTGCGTCGTATTTGTGCGTTTGGTGTTAGTTATGACTTGTATTCGAACAATATGAGAAAGGAAGAATACAAGTCATAAAAGTCATAACTAACACCATACTTGCATTAAGGGCCTGTTTGGTTGTCATAACTGGCAATCGTATGTAATAATCGGTCAGTAAGTAATTCATGACGTAATAAGTTGTAGCTTTTACAGTTGTAAATGCATATGTAAGCTTTATGGTGTTTGGTTGGTAATATAAAGTTGTAAGTGAAAAAGTGTAATGTGTTTTACGGTGTTTGGTTGTCGTAATGTGTAAGTCGTAAGTGAAAAAGTTGACCACAAAATTAACTATTTAGTGATTTAAAAAGTTTTAATATTTCAAATAAATATTAAAAATGTTAAATATCAAAAAAATTTAATATTAACATAAAAAATAATACAAATTTGCATGACTACAAAATTAACTGTAACTGGCCTGTAAGTGAGTGGTAACTGGGTTGCAAGTGAGTGTTAGTTGAGTTACGTAAGTCTTTTGCGAATTACGGTCCAAACAAACGCCGTAATTGTAATTGGGTTGTAACTCATTTACGAATTACGGACTTTTACGCGAAACAAACGTCAATAGAGGAAAGAAAGGAACTGATTTCATTGCTCGTGGATGGGAGATAAAAGAAAGTAACAAGATTATTTATGTGTCGGCTAGCATGAAGCAACTCTGTGGTTTGGTTCAGAATTCAGCATCAAATTAGTTGGTGGATGTATTGAAGCTTACCAAAAAATCAGAGACGGAAAACCTAAGATCGTCTTCAACACAGTACAGTCCTACTCTTGTTCGGACTCCCAAAAAAATTGCGGCGTATGGTTTGCATTGGACTCGGATACGTCGTCAACGCGATGGTGGTTGAGAGAAACATTGCGGTGCGCGGTTTGCATTTAGACGGGGGCACAATGGTAAATGTGTAATGAAATTAAACCAGTTAACAAAAGAGCTATTGTGATTTTTCCAAATTTCAGGGGGTACGTGCCGACTCTGGCATCATGTGGCTCCGCCGATGAGTAGGCTTGAGGGGGGAGGGAAATTGAAGCCTCATAATTCAGAAATGGAGAGTTGATGCGTGAATCAAATGTTTGACATTTTAATCTCTCCATAAAAAAAAAAAGTGAAAAAATTATAAACCCAAAGGGGCTGCATGGACGAAAAAAAAGAAGAAAAAAGAAGACACCGACTCAGCTTTAACTGCAAAGGGTGTTTGGAAGCAAGGAAGTGGGCGGAAGTAAGAAAATGAGGAAGTATAATTGCTTACTAGGAAAATAAAAAAACTCCTTTTCCTTCTCTTTTCTCTTTTACACAACCATTTCCTCGCTTCTAAACTGCTACAGTTAATTTTGTGGTCATGTAAAATCATTTATAATAGTTGTAACACAAAACAGTTAATTTTTTGATCATGTAAATCTCACTTGCATTCTAATTACACTCTATTTTCTATTTTTCTTAATTAATTTTTATTTTAATATTATTTTGCGGTCAACTTTGTGGTCAACTTTTTCACTTTCACTTTCACATTACCATCCAAACACCGGAAAAGACATAACATTTTCCAAATCACACTTCCTAATAACATCCAAACACCGAAAAACTTACTAACCAATTCTTAAATTTCAAAGAGAACTATTACCAATTTCTCACTTCCTTACTTCCTCACTTACACCGTCAACCAAACAGGCCATCAAAGGATAAAGCAAATTTGTATATAAAGTAGTCTAATTCGCCTGCAGCCACCCACTCAATTTGGCTTAATGGTTAAGGCACTGAACTCTTGGATGGAATTATCTTTGCCCATTTATTTTTTTAATTTAAAGCCTTTTAAATATAGGCTTGGGACTCTTGGGTTATAAATAAAATGAGAAAGAGAAAAAATAATAAGAGGAGTTTCGCGGGGCCTGGCCCTGTGCTTGGACCAAAGCAAAGAAAATGAAAAATGAGAAGAAAATTGAGAATGTGAGTTTGGGCTTATACACACACACACTTGTGTGGTTCCGGAAAGTTTAAAGCCCAAATCCTTCTCACTCAAATATCAAGATTACACATTCAAATACAGGTTCCACTCCGTTCCATTTTGCGCCCACTTGATGGCTAGGCAAAAAGTATTCAAAAGACGTCATTTTTATCTTTAGATACTTGAAATAATATAGATCAAACGGAGTGAATCTTGTATTCGAATGTCAGATCTTGGTATCTAAGTGGGAAGGATTCGGGCTCGAATTCTTTCAGAATGGCATAAGTCTCTCTCTCTCTCTCTCTCTCTCTCTCTATATATATTATATATATATATATATAATATATATATATTAATATTATATATATATATATATATATATATATATCGTGTTAGAAATTTTCTCACACAAAGACCGTGAGAAAATCATAGAGGAGCAATCATGTAGATGATCCGAGCCGTTCATATGTTATAACATATTTTATTTAGGCTATCAATAAAAAATCATGTGATTTCAAATATTTTTACCCATACAACAAGTGTTACAATACATGCGTTGTACTCATCATAGAATAAAGATGTAGAATATAACACATGTATTGTAACTCTTGTTGTATCAGTAAAAAAACTCAGACTCATATGATTTTTTATTGTTAGTCTAAGTAGAATATGTAAATTAAGATGAACAATTCAGATGATCAACAAATCGCTTCTATACGATTTTCTCACGAAATTTATTTTGAGAATGTTTTTCATTTGAAGATTTTCCATCACGCGGCACAAAATGGACGGCCGAAAGTAGTGAGTTGGTTAGATATATGTTTTAGACATACAAATTCTTGATCTGATCATTTGATCATGGTCTAAATATTTAAAAACCCTACAAACTAATTTTTGTAAGGTTTCAAATGTTCTACAACCGTTAAACTAACCAACTTATTATTTACGCTGTCCGTTTTTTTCTCCTACTTGATGTATGAACAAAAAGTATTCAAAATACTTGATTTTTGATTTATAGATATTTGAAATAATATAAATCAACTTCAACAGAGTAGATTATGTATTCGAATGTCGGAGGATTATATTGGAGTGAGAAAAATTCGGCCTCGAATCCTCCCGGAATGACACAAGTCTCTCTCTCTCTAATATATATATATATATATATATATATATTGGAAGTTTCGGAATATCCCAGAGATGCCCCGCCATTTTACTAGTGTTCAACATACCTTTCAGACTAATTCTAATATGTCGCATCTCATGAGATTCGAACTGGCTATTAACATCTCTCTCTCTCTCTCTCTGTATGTGTGCGTGCGCATGCAAATTCCCACAAATTATTGTAACTTGTATACAAAAATATTTACTTCTCTTTGTAAATAAATCTATCAATTTTTGGAGTGGTATAATCATCACATGAATTATCGGTTCCAATACGAGCTCCAATTTACGAGTTCATATCATCACGAAATTATCTACAATATTTAAATTATTATTCCAGAATTTAATAAGCCAAGTATTACACTCCCTCTCGCACTCCCTCTCACCAACTCACTCCCACTAATCTCATTTAATATTATAATAATTTAGTATTAGCACAAATTCATATAAATACATATGTTCCAATGTATATATACATATACACATCTTTATTTATGCATCAATTTCTTACACATGTACATATAGGATAGAAAAATTATTTGTTTCTAAATCCCCCTTAATCTTATCAGAATTTATGATTAACTCATAATCACACAAATTAAGGTTTTAAGTATCATGAAATTGCTCAGAAATCAGATTAAAATAAACTGAGTATTACAATTCTACCCCCTTAAGCAAGTTTAGTACCCGAAACTTGGCATTCCTTGGAATATTTTAGGATATCCGCCGTGTATCTCCAGGCTCCCATGTAGCCTTCGACTTGATGACTTCTCCTGAGTATTTCCTTCAGAGGAATTATTCACCTTGTGATCAAAAATTTGTATTGGTCCTTCAATATAAGTCATGTCCTCTTGTATTTGCAATATTGTTTCAGGAAAAATCTTCCCAAATTTCTACCGAAATCAAGGGTTTTGATCCGATACAATAGTCTTCTAGCCCTCCCAACAATCGGAGTATCTCCCCAACTTCACCAGTGTCTTCATTTCCCTTATCACAATCATACCATCTGCCACCGCATTCAACTCCTTAGCATCATGTGGAGCTGATGAAAATACTCTCCCCTGGACTTGAGGTTGTTTTCCTAGTACATTTTAGCTATATCTAATGGGACAGAAGCATTACCTTACCCCCACCCCCCCCCCCCCCCCCCCCCCCCCCCCCCGCTCTCTCTCTGACACACACACCACACTCAGTCCGATTCATGCATCTATGCGTGCTGATATATATTTTTTTAATGGCAAGCTTATACAATATTAGTGATCTCAGTGTGCATGTGTGAGCACAAGAAGAAGATATGAAACACAACAAGGGACAAGCAGACAAGCGAACAAAAGTCCATGATGAACAAAAGTCCATGGATGCTAGCTTTCAGTACGGAGAGCTTTAATTTGTTCCAATGTGTATATGATTGCCAACGAGACCCACTCTTTAATGATAATACTCAAAAACACATGAAAAAGAGAGAGAAAGACATGAAAAAGCTGCACCGGCCTCTACACACACATACATGAAAAAGCTGCAATCTGCCACTCTCTCTCTCGATCGAGAGAGAGAGAGAGAGAGAGAGAGAGAGAGAGAGAGAGAGAGGAACTGTCGTGCACATTAGAGAATAATAATCAATGGCTTGCCCCATCACTGGTAGTAGTACTGCAAGCAGCAGCATCTCGTTGTGCTCAAATATTATTCCCAAAGGTACAGCATATTCATCAACACAACACCAGCACAACATCCGTCTCAGTTACATGTATATATGGGCCGTGCATCCTCATATAAAAAATTATAAAAAAACAAACTTAGAAAAAATTTAAGTAATTAATTGAGCACAAACTCGGGTTTTTAATTTACCTACTTGCATGCTTCTTTCATCGTCTTGTACATGTTGCTTGTAAAGCCATTTATTGCCAATGCAGCATCATCAAGATTCTCATAAGCAACATGATAACTCATGTGAATCTTGATGGTGCTACACCAGCAAACAATGACTGCTTAAATTTTTACTGCAATGATCATGAAAACCCGCCAAAAACCCTAACCCTAAAAACATGAGATTTAGCTACTTAAAAGAGCCAAAAGGGTACCCTATAATCAAGAGATACAAACTCTACTTGTCTAGAGTGTTGGGAAAACCAAACACACATTGTGAGATTTAAATCCAAAGGTTAAGGAACAGGAAAAAAGAGCTAATAAGTGGAGGAATCTTTTTTTGGGGTTGGAAGAAAGGAAAACAGAGAAGAGAGAAGAAGATCGCTGAAGAGCAAAGGCTTGGAGGGGGGGCATAAATATAGGCCCAATGCAATATTGCAATTATGATGGCTCTGAGCTGAGGTGATGGGTTGCTTGCGTGAGAGAGAGAGAATATGTGGGTACCTCGAACAGCAACAGTTACACATCACAATCCATGGTGACCCAAAAAGCCCCAAGGCTTTAAACCCCCCTGCCCTTGCCCACTTACTACACAGGTACACTTGCGCTCAAAAATATCAAAAGATGATGAAGATCACAACCTCACATGAGAGAGAGGAGAGAGAGAAGAGAGAGAGAGAGAGTGTGCGTATGTTGACAACAAACCTTCCCTAAAATGGAAAACCCTAGGCCCTGGTAGGAGAAAGGCAAATTTGGATGCAGAGAATACCATCAGCTGAAGCTTGCAGCATTGAGGAGAGATCTGTTGCGTTCAACACAAGCTTTACCAACGTGCCATGAATTGACATCTTTTGAGACCTCCTCTTGACTTGAGCTCTCTCCCCCTTTCTCAATCTCTTCTTCTACACAACAATAAATGTGCAACAAGGCTTGAACTGGAGATTTGTAGCTTGTCTCTATTTGGATTTGGTTGTTGGTGAGCTAGGGATCTCTTTCATCTTGGTTTTTAACCTCTATGCCTTTCTATTGGACCCAATAAGTCAAGATGACTCCTTTTTAACTCGTGAGGAATGTCCATGGTGACTTTGTGTGAGTTGGGGTCTATTCGTCATGAGTTGATGCGTTGATAGTTTCTATCCATTGTATGTGCACATGTCTGAAGAGTTTGAGAAGGAAATTTGCAAGCAACTGAGTAATTATTAGTGTTTTTTTTTTTTTGTAATTTTCTTTCTTGCTTTCTTTTGCTTTGAAAGCAAGGCGAACAATTAGGTATTGTCCCCCGTTTTCATTATTAAAATATTAAGAAAACACGTTACAAGAATATGTGCATACAAATAAGAGAATATCGCTACTCTCACGAGAAGGAAAAAAAAATCAACTGAAATGGTTTGTCGAAGAAATTAAGCACTGTGAGATGAGGCTATCATACAGTTGAGATTACAATGTAACTCGTCCAAGTTAGAGGAAGACTTTTTTATTTTATTTTCCATGCATCAACTAAATATAGGTATTACAAAATAGGGAGAATGTTTGTTGGCCATTGCAAATGAAGAAAAATTCACCTAGGATTAGTGGCTTAATTGTTAGTGCATGCTAATTTTCCTATTGTTGGCCCACTAGGTTGAAGAAAATCAAGACATAGTCTTTAAATAACCCGTGCAAACTTTAGAGGAGTGGGGGGTTTGCATGTGGAGTTGCCTACACGAAGATGGCAAGTATGCAGGGGAAAGATGATTCTTGTTGTGACAAATCAGGTCTCAAGTGTTGGCAGGGATGCTTGAATTTCTCAAAGCCTTTGTAAGTGGAAGTTGTTGAGATTAGCACTAAGGAATCATTAATTAGTAGTCCATTAATTATTGTTGAGATATATATGAAGGTCATTAGGAATATATCATGAATAATGTGATACACATCTCATCAATGAATCATAGATTTGATTTTTAATTAATTTGACAAGGCTAATTTTCTTGTCAGAACAAAGCCTATGTTGATACTAAGCCGGATATAAGACACAACCCCAACAATTATGTAGATGTATAGTTTCGTATATACATATCCTGATTATGTGAATGCATGCTCTTATTATTATTATATTATATACACATGCATTAAGTATCTGATGATATGCAAATTTTGGTGGTTATTTTCTACAATTTTCCCGTGTACTAGATTAGAAGTCATGCTCTTTAGTTAGATGGGAGCTAGGAAGTTTGAGATAGAAAAGCATTACTCTGATCAAACTCATACATGCTATAAATTGTGTCATCTAGAATTTACTTGCACATTCACCTAACAAATTACACAATCAATTGACTACTGTATATCAATCAAGTACTTAGATCCCCTGATGTCCAAAATCTCAATTATCCATCAATCTAATTTTCTATCAATCTTCATTCAGTTGTCCAGTAATTTGTCCCCTCACAATTAACTTTTCTTCCGTTTGTGTGTGTGAGTGTGTGCAAGGCCTCCATGGCCATGATGATGCATGTCTCTTCCATCTCCTCCTCTCACAGTTTCTCTCTGAGTACTCTCTGAGAGCCTGAGAAGAAAACAAACAAAATTATAGCCAGCTTTGATTGATTTGCACGCTGGCCTCGTTGATCGATCAGCACTTTGCGAACTGGCGGCTGCTGCTGCTGCTTAATTTTCATGTCACGGACCAAAGGCTACGAAGAGAATAATATGTAGCCACCCCTTTCTTTTTTTCTATGATCTTCTGACGTTGCTCCAAAAATTGATTTCGTCCTGATCTCTCTTTTTGCGCAGGGAGAGAGGGGGATACGTTTGTGCCCTTTTGGAATGTATCACTGCTTACGCGTGTCCTCGTTGGAATGTGCTTGCAAGGTACTGAGAGCTGAGTTAGTAGTAAAGATATAGAGTTGCATTGTGCGGAGTCTCAGATTTAAGTTCTGATTGTATCGTCATTTTTAGAGATAAAAAGTAACATGTTTGCTGAGTGAAAATAGGATTCAGGTGAGCTCTTTCGTGCGAAAAACCCGTCCATCTAGGCAGATATAAGAACCAATGGGAAAGGGTGAACTAAAAGAAGAAGAAAAATATTTTGTGAGCTTCGAGCCATTCATCAGCTGTGATGAATGTGCCATATAGCCTGAAGGATCATCCTAATCCTTCACGCTTTGGAGCTTACTCACAATCGAGGAAATATCTGGTGGACCATGTCCACGTCATGTATTGCCGTGCGTCCAGCTGAGACCATCGTGGTCAACGGTCCACACTTTGGGAGATCAGACGGTGGAGGTGGTGGCTTCTAATTGGGCAGATTCCCATCCATCACAACCCAATCCATCTTCGTTCTCAGTCCCCAGCTTGTGTGGACCTCCAGGTAGCAATGCATGAATGCATGAACCATGCACCTATCACACACGTGGGTAAACTATCTAGTAGTTTGGTTAGATTTTTTTTTTCTTCCAATTATTTCGATTGTCTCTACTATTATATTGCAAATTACTTTAACAGTGCGCAAAAGTATCTACACTCGTCAGGATTGTCAGCAAAAAATCGGATCGCAACCCAGCCTCCCACCGGAACCCCAGTAGTGTTGCGTTCAATCGGACCGAACAGATTAAACTTGGACCGGCCCTTCACCGGATTGTGATTCTCAAACCCTTGGCCAACCACAAAAAGGTTGAACCCTTGGAGATGCAAGGGGTGGCTCTCTGCACCCTGAACGCTAGTGTCCTCCATCACAAGTTCCACAATTGTGCTGGAAGGCCAACGCCACAACTTTAGTCCCATTACTCACAAGTGTTATTGGGAGGGGTTCCCGTGTAATTAAAAGAAGTGGAGGGTTATTTGGAAAATCTGTAGTGTAGGCACCCTTGGACTGGGCCAAGAAATTGGCCTGCAAGAGGGCTGTCGTGGACAATGTCAAAGACATTGTTACCTAACTTGGTTCCCATTGGCCCTTCGCCGGTCTGGTCCGTTGGACATGGGCTTGTGCCTGGGCCCACAGTGAAGAAAAATGGCCTACCAACTTTTTGAGGAACATTGGCAGGGAACTGGGCACTAGCTAGGCTGCGCAGCTTGCTGGCGAAGTTGGTGGTAAAGTTTGTGTCATTGAGGGCTTGAAGAATTGGTTTGAAGAGTGGACAATTGGTCGACGAAATGTTGTTGGGCCTTTCGTATTCGAGGAGGCCGGCGATGGTGGTGTTGTCGAAGGTGCCAAGGCCCGTTGCAAATGGTCTTGGAGACATGACGAAGGCCGCGTTGGGCAGGTTGGGCTTGGTTTGGAGAAGTACATTCGTGGTCTGGGCCGGAGTTAAGAGGAGGGTATGAGCACTGAAATTTTCACGTAGATTGCATCAACGTCGACTACAATGAGGTTGTGGTCGGCGATGCTGAAGAAGAGCTCGTCGTTGAATGCATGGTTGATGATGCGTAGGAGGTAGGTCTTGCCGGAATTCACCTTGAGCTTGAATGTGTCTGCATTTAAGCCATTAACAAGGTGTTAGAAAATAGCTTTTGGAATGATGAAAGCATGCATTTAGGTT
This sequence comes from Agave tequilana, assembly GCA_038442645.1. NCBI lineage: Eukaryota > Viridiplantae > Streptophyta > Magnoliopsida > Asparagales > Asparagaceae > Agave > Agave tequilana. Next base: position 54,624 of record JAVJIF010006963.1, on the reverse strand, counting down.
CATGTTATTATTACCTTATCTTAGAACAGTTGTACAATGGGCCTGGAAGCCCATTTATAGAGAGAGCGTCGGATACATTTGGGCCTCTGCCGGTCTGACGGGCCTGGGCTATTACTGCCTCAGGATTCGTATTAAACCACTCTCCTGTAACCACATAGTAGATTTGCACTAATAAGTCCCCGAACAATGTATTTTATTTTTACATGTCATATTAAATAATTGTTGTAATTACCAACAATTATGGGCACTTTCTTGTAGGGCTTGGCTAATGGGTAAGAGGCCGCGCTTGGGGAGGACTCGATGGGCCTGTAGAGTGTGGAAGTCAGCCTAGAAATGTGAGGTGCCACCAAAAAGTTCCTCTTTGGCCCACGATTCTGAAGTTGTAGACGTAGCTCTGGCCCGTTTGGATCGGGAATTGGGTCATATATGCCGGCCCATCGGCCCACTCGCTCTGTAGCTGCGTGAGAGCTGTAGTGAGGGGAGCGGGGTTCAAGAAGAAAGGTTCTCTCGCCTTCTTTTTCTTCTTCTTCTTCTTCCCATCGTTGCTCCTCGCAACGAAGCCGATAGAAAGAGAGAAGAGAAAGAGGCGGCGGAGGAGCAGCGATGCCGCAGCGCCAATCAGACTACAGGCACTTCTCTCCGACGACCCCCATCGTCATCGACAACGGTGGCTCCAGCTTCCGTATTGGGTAAACATCCCTCCCCCAAAACCCTAACCCTAAGCCTAATTTTACCCGTCACCACTCTCTCCTCGGCTTTCGGTCTAATTCCTCTCTCCTTCGCTTTCTCAGTTGGGCGGGAGAGTCCGATCCCCGAATCACCTTCCGCAATGTCGTCCAGAGACCTCGTCACAAGTCCACCGGTAAATTTGACGAATTTTGTTTTTAACGTGTTGAAAAAGTTGACCCTTTACTATAACCGATTGTGAATTTGAGTTTTGAGTTTGTTGTATGTTGCAGGTGAAACTGTTACAATTGTTGGGGATCATCACGATCCGGCATTGCTCAAGTATTTTGATTGTACGCGGACGTCTTATCGTTCTCCTTTTGATAACAATGTGGTCTATCAGTACGAAATTATGGAATATGTGAGTTTGGATTATAATTTCTGTATTTTTATTATTGTTCGAGTTAGTTTTATGTGATATGTTGTATATACTAAGAAGGTCATTAATTTAGGGAAGACTCCATAATTATTAACCTAAAATTAACATTTACAGTTAACCAGTGGTGACATTTGAAAAGAAATGGAAATACATGAGTAGCTGATGAGTTTGGATTTTTGAAATTCTGGAAATTTCTTCATCTCGTCTAGTAAGATTTGCCTATATCAGGTGTTTACCGTCTCTGAGTTACTCATGCACACATTTTAGCAGTAAGACTAATGACTTATGCTCAATGACCCGTGCACAAATGAACCCACATTGTTTCATTTTAGATTATACATGCATGGGGAGGGGAAGAATTGAATTTTTTTGACAAGTATGAGAAAAATAAGATTTAGAAAAGAATGACTTAAGGGGGAAGAGGTACCCATGATGTAATAAATTTTACGTACTTCAACCGTAGCAAGAAATCACCTTGATTCAAAATTATCAAAAACTTATGAACATGTGACTTGCCCATCAATGGAATTACCCAACCTGGTCATTCATTAGAAAAATCTAAGTTATACAAGTGGGTTCTCATTACCTTTGAACAACGTAGCGTAAGAACTAACCAGCTTGTGTTAACTAGTACTCTTGTGTAGACCAGAGAACCTACTATAATTATATAATGTTCAAAACGAATTTGAAATCACAACATATACTCTTTGGAAGCTTGATGATGCACTTTCGAGGGCAACTAACTTCCATCTGTTGATTTATCCAATTGACTACCGGAGCCATTACTATCTACATCATGTGACTTGATTATGCCGTGTACCTCTAAATAGAAAGAAGTGATAAAATAGCAAGCTTGCATTGCAAGATCTAAAATCCATACCTAATTGTTGGTTGGAGTGGCGCTCCTTAACTAAGCCACAAGGCTCACATGCAAGTTCTGAGATCCTACAGGAAAGAACTTAGGATAGTAGATAGATTCCCTGATACGTCTCTCTTTATTGTTATTCTTTTCCACTTTGTCATTGAATTAGTAATGATTGCCACTCAATCTCAAATATGACATTCATGGGCATTAATATTTATGGGCTTGTAATTTTATTTCCATTCTTGAGATGTCTATCATGTGAACCATTTTGTTTAATTATCTACATCTGCTAGCTTTTCCTACTAATTCTATTATATTGTCTTCTTGAGGCGACTCTTTTTTTGCCTTTTTGCATCTTCTCTCAGACATATTGCCTTCCTTTCAGGTTCTTGACTATGCATTTGATTTGTTGGGAGCAGAAGGTCCACAGGTACATATTTACAAGCTTGCATTTTGTCTGGTATCTCATAATGTGAGCTTATCATTCTTGATGAACCATCACCTAATGTTGACCCTGTATAGTTCCAGTCAGGCTTTTATCAGCACTGCTTGTGTTGCACTGTAGCTCATAAGCAATGAATGCATAAACACATCCATGCATGGATGCATGCGTGTGCGCTTGTGCATGCGTGCATGTCATTGTATCTGTGTGCACTTCATGTATGTTTGTATGCATATGTATTGCTTTTATCCAAATATTGATCTTATTGGTGCTTCAAATGAACCATTATGTGCATATGTCTCTAGAATCTAGCAATGCATCATTTTATTCTACTTGAGATATGTAGTTTACTGAGTTATATTCATCTGTTTGCATATATCTTTGTTGTTATAACTATATGTCATGTATTCTGTGGCATAATTATAAGTCCTCAGCAATTGTCATCTATCTTATCTCTAGTTAACTGTAACATTATGCGCAAGCTCAATCCATTTAGAAGGTTAGCAAAATGGTTTTATCATCATAACTCCTGAGATTGTTGATGATAATAAATATGGTTCCTTGCCATATTGTATCGGTGCCATCTCAACAACTTTACTATGAAACCATTGTTTGGAACCTCGGTATTGGTATCGGCCGTAAAATTTTGATATTGGCAATATTGGCTCTTTAGGCTCGTTCTATTGGCAATATCGGGTATCATTTTGGTTTTATCGGTTATATTGGTAGTGTCAGTTTCGGCCAAAATATCAGTATCAGACAATATTACAAACCTTATCCGAAACTTAATATTTATCACTTCTTTATGCTACTCACTTAGACCAGAATTTTCTGTTTTGCGTTGCATTTTTTGTATGCATTGTCCATTTGCTTCCATTTTCTTGATTTCGATTACCCTCTTATCTTCAAATTTGATTATTATGTTTAACCTTGTTCGTAATGGAATACCATGTTACTTATATGACCAATATGTTTAAGATTAATTAAATTAATTGTGTTTTTAGAGCTATATATTGTTGATTATGTTGTAGTACTAGAAATTTGGTTAGCGAGACTCATTATTCTCAGTCTTCTTTAATTAATCTAATATCTTCCGTTTGAATCTTAAAACCATGTGATACTTCAGTTTTCTTGATTACTTTGTAAAATTTACTGTGGGATGTCAATAGTATCTACATGTTTCTTTCTGTCATCTCTACTCTGTAGGAAATATAGTTTTGAACCTGCCACTATTTAGAGTTGCAGTTTCACTTATAAGGAATTGAGCTTCATATGGTTAATCTTTTAAGCAAATTTTGTTTTCTATGATCTGTATAATAGAGTGATTTTGTATAATGCATATAAACTGTTTAATCCAGAATTTTCAGTGTTAAACTGCTTTATTATGTGCTCTTAATTTGGGGTTTTATTGGTTACCATGCTGACAATTTTGTAAATATTAAACTTGAGGGCAGAACAGGTTGACCATCCTATTCTGATGACAGAATGCATATGCAACCCAATCTCATCCCGCAGTAAAATGGCAGAACTTCTATTTGAGACTTATGGTATACCATCCATAGGTACAAGCCTATGCTTAGAATCTTCATGTAGTCCAGTTTATTAAGTATGGATTGAAACATGTCAAAATTGTTGCTTATTTTTCTTGTCATCTGTTTTTTTTGTAATGATCGGAACTCCTTTTGTTTCAGCTTTTGGTGTTGATGCTGCATTCAGCTACAAGTTCAATCAGCAACTTGGTGTTTGTAGCGAAGATGGTCTCGCTGTTTGTTCCGGACTGACAACAAGCCATGCCCTCCCTGTAAGTCACTGCCATTAGCTAAACAGGCTTAATAATTCAGTAACCTGCATATCAGCTTGCTCTGACAGTCATACTAGCCTGATATGTAAACAATATTAGTCCAGATTATACTAATACGCTTTAGGGAAGGAGATGAGGAAATTATTTGGAGATCCAATGAAGTGAATAACGCAAAAGTGTTTGGCAGATGAACAGAGTTAGCAACAAGATTCTTACAATTTAACAATCTATGGAACAACAATCTTCATTTGCACGCTGGAAATTTTACATGTTTGGATAATATGTTTACCCAGTCATCATTGGCTATCTTTCATTGTCCTCTACTCTTTATCTGAATCATCTAGTGCCATATGATTGATGTCTGCCTATTGTTGATCATGCAGTTCGTAGCAGGAGAGCCTGTGATTGATGCAAGCTGCAGAACAAATGTTGGTGGATATCATGTAACTGACTATTTGAAGCAGCTTCTTTCTCTCAAGTATCCTAATCACATGTATGCGCATTGTGGGCTCAGTTGTTGTTAACCTAAGAGTTGACTTTCATACTGTTTACTTTGTATTGTGACTTTTCTTAATGCACTACTGCAGATCTAGCATTACCTGGAAAAAGCTGAGGATCTGAAGATGGAGCATTGTTATGTCGCTTCAGATTATCTGTCAGAATTGCAATTATTCCAGGTTGGCTAGTTTTCATATGCATTTAAATGCACCTATTTGCATCCTCCGAATTACCTGATTATTTTACATTCTAAAGTTATTTCCCAATCTTCTCTTCTGCGGAGGATCCCCGATATCTAAACCACCAACCACCCCCCCCCCCTCCGGCAAAAAAGACCCCAGCCCACCCCACACCCGGGTTTATTTTTAATTACAGCCCCCCCCCCCCCCCCCCCCCCCCCCCCCCCCCCCCCCCCCCCCGCGCAAGTGACTTCATAGGTGATCTACTCTTGACTCTTTCTGATCAAGTTTCAATAAACATATTTAGTGTTCCAACTCTGCCCAAAGCACACAGCAGTAATTGATTCATCATGTCAATCACTGCTGGTTATATGTACGCTTGGAGATTGGGTCTCAAGGAGGTTGCACACTATGTCCTCTTACTACTCTTGAATGAGTTTCTGTTTTGAGAGTTACTCAAGTTTCTTGGTTATATGTAGCCCAAGGAAGTTTCTTCATTTTAGGGAACACCAAAGTGCTTTTACAAAACCTAGTAAAAGGAGTGCATCAAGTGCACGTGAAATTGCAAATTTGATAAGCCTATTAGGCTCATTTGTTGTTGAACTCTAAAGAAATCTACTTTCCGAACTTGTGATGCCACTATCACAATGTAAATGTCTTTGCTAATTCTATTTGAGCTTCTTTCATAATTAAAATCTTGAAGGTTTGTATTTAACTAATTCCCAACTCGTCCCAGAAAGTTAAATTAAATCATCCCTCTGAGTGCCACTACATCAAAATAGGATGTTAAATAGTATATCAGAATACGTTAGGCGGCATATGAAAATAGGAGAGCCTCTTGTTTCAAGATGTTTCAGCTTTTCTAGTATCTCAAAAAAAAAAAAAATCGAGCACCACACAACTGACTGTATTCGAGGTATGGTTTGCATTGCAAATATCTCTTAGTAGATGGGACTAAAGTTTTTTTGAAAAGCGAAATAGAAGATCTAGATTAGCAGAACCATTACATATAAGATATAACGATAATTTTTTATTATTTTCATGGCATTCCCCTAGCTACTATAGCATGCAGTATAAAATTTGCTTCTGTTTCAGAAAGGCACAAAAGAAGCTGAAGAGAAAACCAGGTATTGGCAACTGCCATGGGTCCCGCCACCACGAGAAGCGGGCCCCTCTGAGGAGGAACTTGCGAGAAAGGCTGCTTTGAGAGAAAAGCAAGGTCAGCGACTGCGAGAGATGGCTGCAGCAAAAAGGTCTCTAAGAATATCAGAGCTGGAAAACGAACTTCGTGGTTTAGAGGAACTGCTGGAGCAGCTTGATGAGGTGGATGAAGCTGAGACCCCCTCAATTCTATCCACAACTGGTTATGCCTCCAGACATGAAATTGACTCTTCTATTCTACGAGTAACACAATCGTTACGGAGGGCAAAGGGTGAGCATGATGAAAATGATGATAAAATGGATGATGCTTCGCTGACCGAGAAATTCCCACTTGTTGATGTTCCTGACAATTTGTTGACTCCTGAGCAGGTATGCAATGACTTCAATCCATTTTCTCTATTATTATAACTAGAGAAGGTGAGGAGGCTTCATGTGGGCACAAGTCAGTTGTAGCCGAACAGCTAAATCACAGTAGGTTTAAAAAAAAGAAGAAGGAAAACTTCATTCACCGCCTCACAAAGAAAACACTGTGAGACCCACACTATACCTCTACTCTTTCTCGAAGCAGAGAGTTTCTCTGGTGGCGTGAGCAGCTGGCCTCGGCTCACATGAGCATTGGCAGCCCGCCTCACATGAGCATGCTGCCTTGCCATTTTTCTCTTTTTCTTTTTCTTTTTCTTTTTTCTGCCTTGCCATTTTTTTCTTTTTCTTTTTTCTCTTCCCCCCCTCTCCTCCTAGTTCTCTATTCTAGAAGGTTCTAAAGAGTGTTCTAAAGAGTGCTTCATGGGCCCGTGAAATGGATACGGTTGCTGTAGTGGAGTTTGCTAACTCAGTTAGCAGGGAAAATTGGGTAGAGGCATAAAAACTTTCGACAATCTCTTAATTGTACTATTTAGCATATGTCCTATTATACATAATAACCAGTCTATAAAATAAAGAATTGAAAAATTAACCTTAAATGTCATATTAGATATATATATATATATATATATATATATATATATATATATATATATATATATATATATATATATATATATATATATATATATATATATAACAATTTTATATATGTTAGTACAGCAACAATCACCAATTTAAATTTTTACTGTCGAATATTATTTTTCCAAATTTCATTCTGTGTTTTTTTGCTTATATCCCTCCAAAAGTATTAGTTTTGTATATGCACAATATAAATTTAATGTCATGGCCTCTAAAAAAAACTAAATTTGCAAAAAATACAATTGCACTCTACATAACATACAATTTTTTTGTAATGCACGTGCATGGCATGCATCAAGAACAGTCTATCTAATAACATAACTCGAAGGCGTGGGCAACAAGCCTCGTGCATTAAAGTTTATTAACTCAAAGATATCAAAGAAAAGTAGTAAATATTTACCATTACCATAAGAAATTGTTTTTCATATGTTGAATACCATACAAAAAGAAAATCTATGACAAATAAGGTCTGATATAATACAAAGATAAAAAATTTATATTTCATCATCCTCTCTTCTAAACAACAATTATATTCTCCCAACAGTTCTGATATTGCATTCAACATGTGTAGCATGTGACGTGGACTAGTCGTTACATAATTGAGTTTGGTTTCTTGGTTGTGACTTTAAATCTTTCATTGGGCAGATAAAAGAAAAGAGAAAGCAGACATTTCTCAAGACTACAACAGAGGGCAGGTTGCGTGCTAAACAAAAGCGCGTTGAAGAAGAATTACTGCTGGAGAAACAGAATCAAGAAGAAGAAGAAAAGCGCCTGTACGTTATCATGCTTATCAAATTCTGTCTGATCTTGTTGCGATTTTACATGGAACAAGTCTTTTTTTTGTTTTATTTTACACTGTTGATTAACAAGTCAATTCAAACTTACCACTGAATTACAGGAGCATCTTTTTCTTACTGAGTGATCTAGTAGTTACAGATGGTCAACAATGCTTTCCTTTATACATATAATCTGGTGACCCAGTGATGTAGGAGATCACCCAGGTGCAGGCCAAAATAATCTGACCTGTCGACAAAGCCTTCGTCTGGCCTGTCTACAAGTTTTTCCCAAAAGTCAGGGTTTGTCAGTTTTCTCTTTGGGTGTCACAGCACCCTTCAGCTGTCGACAACCCTATTACGTAGCAGAGTATCTGAGTTTGCTTAGGATTCTGTTTTGGGATTCAAATTTGGATTCCGATAGATTTTTACACTTTCTTTATTTTGAACTTCTTTTATTTATTTTGAATTTAGTTTTCATAAATAGAATATGATTTATTATAAGCCTATAAATAGGCCTTTTATATTTTTATTTTTATCATCGAATATTGATTAATAAAATTGAGATTTCTCTTCAAATTGCTCTGGATTTGAGTTATCTCTTGCTCGTGGGTTCGAGTGTCACGTTCGTGGATTTGAGCATAATACCTACCTCAAAGACTTCAGGGTTTGTGGGCGCTAGAACGAAATCTAGCCAGCGTCGTTCGTTTTCTCCGCTTCTTGCGTCAATTGGTATCAGAACTTCGATAACTTTTCGACGATGGCAGTAGACGACGATAGATTGTAAGGCCTTTTCAAAATGATAAGTACTGTTGAAAGGAGGGACCACTCCATCAAATATCTTAGATCGTTTGGACTAAGCGATTGAAAGGATGTCCCTCAAGATTGATGATCGAAGTCTAGCCGATCGTATGTGCCGAAGCAGGCATGATCATCAATCATATCAACCTCCATTGCGTCGACCACCACCACATCAATCACCACCATAACATCCACCACCAAGGTATCATCTATAACATCCTCAATTTACTGAATTTTTTCTATGAATAAAAATTGTGAAGTCTCATCTATCATTACAATGATGATTATGGAGATGGAGAGATGTTCTATGATGGGTAAAGAAGGTTCGTTAATTCTAATCCTAGTAGGAGAATTGGATTTTTGAATCTTGATAGGAGAGACATGTTTTCTAATTCTTTTCCTTCTTTTGTTGAGAGTCTTGATGTTGAATCAACCTTACTTTAGATCGATAAACTTGATGGTTGTTTGACATGGAATATATTGCCATGGAGGATCAAGTGAAGTTTGTGGCTTACAAACTTAAAAAAGGGCAGCGGCGTGGTAGAATCAATTTCAAAACATCTGTATGTATCAAGGCAAGCCACCTATAAGAACGTGGAGACGGATGAAGACTCTTGCAAGCCCGTAGCCTTACTTTAGAGGAAGAAGAGATGGAGAATCGACTCCGACATTCATGAGATCTTATGGGTTGAAACGAGACAGCGGAGTCACAACCGCAACCACCTATTGAAAAACAGTCAATCACGGGGGGTTCATCATCAACTGACATACTTGCGACTGACAATCAGCCTATGCCACCTATTCCTAGTTCAAAGGAAGAGAAGCCACAACTCATGCATGTATACAATCAAGACGAATTCTTCGTGGAGCCAAAAGAAGTAGAGCAAGACATTGCTTTAGAAGAAGTTTTTATAGCTACTGAAATTCCCGAGGAGGTCGACAAATCATTAGAAGAATGCAACGGAGTTGTGCAGGACAAGCTTCTCGAAATATTATCACCCATGAAAGAAAATCATTATCATGGTACGTTTATTCTTTATGATTTCGAAGTTTTCCTGCAGGAGGAGAATACTGAAGATGAAAGTTTGCAATTCTTCATGTTCATATCACCTACTATTGGTGCATGAACGCAACGAAAGTATGATCCCTCATTGAGCTACATGGATTATGATGAAAATCTTCGAAGCAAATCAAGGTCATGGGATCAAACTTTGCCTCAAGCATAGTTTGCGTACAACAACATGGTTTGTCGTTCAAAAAAAGTACAAGAAGTTCAATTGAAAATTGAGAAGATCAATAAGAAGTATAAGACAACAACATACAAGAAGAGATGAGAGAAACTTTTTGATAAAGAAGATATGATGAGGGTATATTTGAGGAGAAATAATCTCAGCTGTAAGAGTCCCTACTGAGCAGCTACATTCTGATAGAAACTCGAGGATGAGTTTTTTTTGAATAGAGAGATACTGATGTAGGAGATCACCCAGGTGCAGGCTAAAATAATTTGACCTGTTGATAGAGCCTTCATCTGGCCTGTCGACAGACTTTTCCTGAAAGTCAGGGTTTGTCAGTTTTCTCCTTGGCTGTCGATAGCACACTTCAGCTGTCAACAACTCTATTACGTAATAGAGTATCTGAATTTGCTTAAAATTTTGTTTTAGGTTCCAGTAGATTTAGAGATGTGAAAAGTATGCGGCTGATGTCAGAATTCAGTGATAGAGCTAAACTTTTAACGTTTTAAAACAAGTCACGATCTTCAATAGGAATAAATCTAAAAATAATCATATGGCAAGATGGTTTTAAAAAAAATTATTATACTCGCAATGTAGAAAATTCCAACCATCACAAACCACGTGTAATACTTAGTTATAAAGAATAATCTGACTTGCAATATCGAAACAATATAACACAAGGATAACAGAATCACACACGCTCAGCAATATTTGTGGACAACAGAGAATTCATGATAATATTTTAGAGATAAAACAAGCGGTGTAATCCTACAGATATTCTGATTTTTGCTGAAAATAAAAGTACCTGCCGAGAAGTTTCGTTCTCGGGCTCCCCTTGTGATTATGATTTTTGCTTTACTCCTGCTTTGATTTGTTGAAAATGGCATAGAAATCGTATTTGTTGTTGTTGCAGGTGACTCGATGTGGCATTGCTCGCTGTCCATGCACACAGAGGGAGAGGGACAGCAGGTGGAGGTGGTTGGCTGGAGGTGCTGTCGCATGCGGAGGAGGGAAGAGGGCGGTAGGAGGGGCTTGCTGTTGTTGGTGCTTTGTGGGTTTGTTGTTGACAGAATGATGGATCAGGTGGGTGCTGAAGAGGGTACGGATGAGAAGGATTGGTGGGAGAGTTGGTGGGTGTTTTATGAGTTTGTTTGCTGGTGGAGGTGGCGCACACAACGGGAGGGAGGGCGGTACCTGGGTGAATTAGATTTGGGAACTAGCCGGTGGCTTTGGGAGGAGGGTTTAATTTTAATGCTTGCGGTTTTGAATTGGAGGGCAGGGAGAAAGATAATATATTTCTGTGGACTTGGATTGGGTTGCACTATTTGTACTTGGATATTTGTAATGCGTTTGGAATTATGTAGATGGGTAAAAGGATAGGCTTTGTAATTGAAATCTGACTTTTGAATGGAGATAAGATAAAAGTAATTAGGAAAAGGTTTCACACTCTAATCCTTGATGAAAATAAATTTCACATTCAAATCCAAAGGATATTTTCATAACTGAAAATTCACAATTTGTTTTCATGAAAGAGTGCCTTATTCATTTATTTCAATCAAAGCCAATTAAACAGGCTTACAAAAATTAAAGTTTTTCCACACAACCGATGTACTAAAACACTGAAAATAAATAAGATGAATAATACTAAAAAAAATACATACTCCAGCTAAATCCAAATAGAAGCGGCTCGATGTCTCCTGCGCTGATACACGCGATCGAATCTCCCTCTTGGGCGCTGATGCCTTGTCCTCATCATTTACACTTTCTTTATTTTGAACTTTCTTTTTTTTATTTTGAATTTAGTTTTCATAGATAGAATAGGATTTATTGTGAGCCTATAAATAGGCCTCTTGTACTCTTTATTTTTATTATCAAATATTGATTAATAAAATTGAGATTTTTCTCCAATTTTATTAAATAAGCTCGTGGATTTGAGTTGTTATTTCTTACTTATGGATTCGAGTAAATCGCTCGTGGATTCGAGTGCTGTGTTCGTGGATTCGAGTATAATTCCTACCTAAAAGTCTTCAGGGTTCGTGGGTGTTAGAACGAGATCTAGCTGACGTCGTTCGTCTTCCCCACTTCTCGCGTCACCCGATTTTCCAAAAAAATTAAATGTTAATTATATGCTTATGTTTGATACTAAAGAATTCACCTTTTATAATGCTTGCGATTTTGTGGCTGGCGGCACGGTTCGAAGAGTCGGCTGAGTCGAATATGACTCCGCCGAGTCGTATCCGTCTCGGCATCGCTGAGACAAGTCTAATACAGGAGTTGCTCGAGTCCACTCAGATTTGGCCGAGTCGGCGAGGATCAGAGTCGAATCGGTCGAGTCAAGGCCGATGTGACCGAGTCGAATCCGATTCTCAGTCGAGTTGGGGACTCAGTTACTATTAACCTGTGATGAACGAGTGTAAAGGAAATAAAGGAAAAAAATAGAACTTACCTCTCTCTCGGCCGAACTCGCCGCCGTCACCCGATCGTCGCTCCAGCTCCGAGTGCCGAACGCCGCCGCTCGATTACTGCTTCAGGTTCCTCTCTCCCCCTCCCTCTCCATCTTTCGTCTCTCTTGTCTCTTTCCCTCTCTTCTCCCGCCCTCACCTGCTATCTCTCCCCCTCTCCATCTCCCAGGCTCTCTTTGTCTCTTTCCCTCTCCCTCTCCTTCCCTCTCTTCCCTCCCTCTCTCGTCCGTCCTCTGTCTCTCCCCCTCTACATCTCCCAGTCTTTATCTGTCTCTTTCTCTCCCCCCTCTGTTAATTTAATTTTGATAATTTAATCTTGTTAATTTTGTTAATATTAGTCTAAATTTAATCTTATTAATTTAATCTAGATAATTTAATATATATATAGGTAATATTAATCTAGTTAATTTAACATAAAGCTAATATTAATCTAATTAAGTAACATATAGCTAATATTAGTCTAAATTTAATATAGTTGATTTAATCTACTTAATTTAATCTAATGTTAATTCATTAGAAATGTTTTAATTTTATGTACATTTAATTTAGTGTAAATTTAATCTTTTAATGTAATCTTTTAATTTAATTTAAATTAACAGATAATTTTTAATATTTCAGTATGGCTCCAAAGCAGCGCGATATTAGATAGGAACATGATACCCTAGTTGGTGGAAGTAGAAAACTTATGAAGTGTAATTATTGTGGCAAACAAGTATATGGTGGTATCACTAGATTGAAGTAACACATAGCACATGTATCCGGTCAGGCAGAAGGATGCTTGCGAGTACCAAAAAAAGTGTTTCAAATATTGAAACATCTTTCCGAAAGTAGTAAAGAAAGAGCAGCCATAAAATAAAAAAAACATCAGTTTATGAAAGCTTTAAGTGAGGAAGATTATGTATGTATTTTGCTTTGTTTCTACCGACGATGCGTGTATTTATGCTTTCGCTTTATATTTAGCGTGCTAGGATATAGGTTTTGGATATGTGATACATGAATATTGATGTCTACACTTTTTTAGGATTTGTCAGGATTTTTTTTAGAATTTTTAAGCTTTCTATGTAGCGTTTTGTGCGTATCGCCGGAGTCCGATCTGAGTTGCCGAGACTGGTCCGTCTCAATGGCCGGAGTCAGCGGCCGAGACCGCGACTTTGAACCATGGCTGGCGGTGACATGCTAGCTTGCTTGGTAGAAAACTCTGCATATAGTTAAGAAGATCCACATTCAACTATATTAAGAATCATCTCTTCAGCAATCCTCTGCAGATAATTGTACATTAACTATATTGTCAGCACTGCGAAATAATAGTTAGTCAAGCTAATGCAGATTGATTCTGTGTTCTCATCAATGCAGAGAAAACCCAGTGCAGTACCTTGAGCAATTACGAGCTAAATATAAAGAACTCTATGAGAAAGTTGAGCAGCGGAAAAGGATCAAGACAAATGGCAACCGTACAAATGGTAATCAGAATTCATCAGGAAACGTGGGTCGTGGTGAGCGTTTGAATGCTTCTCAGAGGGAAAGGATGCGCCTCCTGACAACGGCAGCATTTGATCGGGGAAAAGGTGAAGATACATTCGGAGCTAGAGATGAAGATTGGCACCTCTACAAACTGATGAGCAAGGATGCTGATGCTGATGATGATGGACAAGATGAGAATGAGGCAGAATTAGCTCGTGTTTCTAGCAAGCTCCAGGTCAGTGCCAGTTGAACTGTTATTTCTATCTTGATTCGTCTGCACTGGTTATTACCCTTATACTGTCCTTAAACTATCAACGGCCTGAGCTTTAATATTTTTACCAAACATGTAGCCTGATATATTTCTTCTGTGACAATTGCAACCAATGGATTTAAGTCAGTATTCACATTTATTGTTTTCAGTGACATACTTATTAATCCATCTTACATGCCAATCAAATAATGAAGAGACCCACTATCACTTGTAACATATTATATGTTAGACTTACATATTTGATTCTTTTGGCCGCTTTTTCTGCTGTAACTTCAATTATAGTCATCTAGTTATCAATATCTATATCTTCTTACACTTACAATTTGTTTTGCAATTGGAAGCGGTGAATAATGAATATTGTGGGTTGTTTGGGCACCTCTTTGGAGGCTCGAGTCTTGACCGACCCCCAAAATAAGCACCTAAAAGAACGGTTGACAGTCTTTTCAAAAAACTATAATGTTTAAGCTAGAAATAAGAATACTGACATATAAAGTATTCAAGTAGTTTGATGTTCATCACAGGTGTGATAAAATATCTGATACGTTTATTTGTTAAGAGTTTCTCAGTTATTTGAGCATTTCTGACATTTATACCCTTGATCAACTTTGTGCAGGACATAGACCCAGAATTTGCTCCTAAATCTGAAATGTCACCCTTCCAAGGAACTCCAGAGCTTCCCCACTTCCGCCCTGTCACTGCAGAAGACTTTCAGATTGTTCTAGGTGTCGAGCGCTTCCGGTGCCCTGAAATATTATTCCAGCCCAGTATGGTTGGGATTGATCAAGCTGGGCTCGATGAGATGGTTGGGATCTCTCTGAGGAGGCTCTCTTCAGTGGATGACGCAGCCAAGGATAGGATATGCTCTTCGGTCCTGGTGACAGGCGGCAGCACACTCTTCCCCGGTCTGGATGCTCGATTGGAAGCTGGAATCCGTAGTCTTCGGCCGTTCCTTTCTCCTTTGAAGGTAGTGAGGGCATCAGACTCCATATTAGATGCATGGAGAGGGGCAGCAACGTATGCAACTGCGTTGCAGTTTCCACCCCAGACCTTCAGCATTCAAGATTATTATGAGAGAGGGGAAAATGCTCTTCGGGGGTACCGAATCAAGTATAGTCTATGATGGGGCTTTCACTGTCGAAAGGGGAAGTTTCGTTGTCACGTTGAAGACACCTTAGATGAATCAAATTCCCAGGAGTTGTGTTTATGCGTTCATTGGCCACCTTTTTTATACCCTTTTTTAGGGGACACTCTACTCTGGTAATATTTTACCGTAAATTGCTCGGTACAGTCTAAACCAAATATTGATCTTTGGAAATGAATATCACTTGCAAAACTGGTTCAGAGAAATGAATCTCACTTCTCAGGTGTGGAAATGAATCACCCTTCATTTATTTATCAGATTTTCGCCATTTGTAATTATTTATTTATCAGTTCAGGTTATTTTCTGGACGTTATATGGTTTTAAGAATGACGTCCCAATGTAATCTAAAGCCATGGTTACACATATGCACTCAAGCTGGTTCAGAGATTGATTGTCAATCAAAAGGAGGAGTCTCATTTACCTGCAATGTTTTGAACAAAAACTTGTTTTGAGTTTCAAGCCTGTGACACCTTTTGAACAATAACTTGTTCAAAATCTTCGTCAAATTTGATGGAACAACATTGTGCACACATTAGATACATTAAGTTGAGGCCGAATCCATTGGAATTTCACATCACTTCTCACATCTTTTGTCACCCATGTATGGGATGTTATACTCTTGTATCGCCTGCTTCTTGGTTACCCAATTCAACCCAAACTGTCCAAAGCATATAGTCCGAGGACATTTGGAATCCAATCCAATCCACAGAACCAATATCTGTTACAGAGAGGGTCAGCCACAATTCATTTCCTCATATTTAACACCATCAAAATTATTCAAACCTTATCACAGATGTGTCCACATTCAAACTGGTTCATGCCCCTACAATTATTTTGTCTAGATTTCATATTATACACTACTCTTGTCTCTATATACTCACCCATCAAACTAATGGACCCATGAACAAATACTCTCTCTCACCACTGAATATATTGCCTTTCACCAACAACCACTCCAGTATGTGCACCAAGAAATAAAAAATTGCCAGATAAAACAGAGAGACATGGCAGAAAACTGTATTGGTAAAGATTAATCAACCTAAATCTAGACATGCTCCTAATCGAACAATCAATTAACACTTAACATAGAAAATAATAGAATGTTTGATTTACCCACCAAATATTTGCTGTCCAATGCTGGGAAATGAACAACCAATCCTGAAAGGAAATGACAGCCATGCCATGAATTGTTACAGCCAAATGCAATTCACCTCCATTCCAGCTATTGACACTTTCCTTTAAAGTTCTGATCGTCGCGGTGGCAGATTTTAACACCTTCTTCTAATATTCTGCAATCAAATCTGATGCTGATATGATGAACCAATAACCTGAAACATCTCCCCTTCTTCATCTAGGATCCTTATTTGTTCATGCTTCACATTAAATACCAATAGCCTCTATATAAACCCCAATCAACAAAGAAAATGTACCACAAAGGCCTCATTTTATCTCTTCTTGACCCATTTTAAATCCTTGTTTCGATTCCCTATGTCTTCCTCAGGCTCCACATCCCCTACCCACAAAATAATGTCTTCTTCAGGCTCAACTTCTCCTAGCCCAACCAAACCATTGCCAGATGCAGTACCTCGCACATCATCGGCTATCTCACCACCTAATCCTCAGTCAGTTGATGACAGAATACAGTTAGCAGGGGATGCCACACCATCAAAAGAAGAGTCAAAACCAAAGTGTTTTCAGGATGTTGGGGAAATTAAGACAACTGTGATGGCAAGGGAGGAAACTGCTAAAGGGAGCAAGGGAAGCAAGCAAAAAACTGTGCCAGCTGAAACCAATAGGATCTTGGCTAAGGAGTTTGATCGGCACGTTAAGAAAAATCAAAGGTTAGAAAATATTCGTATATCAATATTTGCTGCACTTGCCAATGATATGATTCGTTGATTACATTTTGTCCTGAATTTTACAGGAAGAAGCGTAAGATAGAGAATAGAGATAACACCGAAGAAGAAAAACTTCCGATTGGGTTTGTATAGCTAGGGAAATGGCTACAGTTGGATCGGGTAGGAATAAGTTTTTTTTTTTTTGCTTTAATTTTCATTTCTTATTTATCTTTAGAAAAGAAAACTTCAGAAAGTCATGACATTGTGATTTTTCTTAGTGATAATTCAATGCAATGTGTCACTGGTCCATGAGATCTTGGAAGTATCTTGTGAGGAGACGCCAATTAATATTTTCAAATTAAGTTGGGAACTTGAGCTAAGCATGTGGGAATACTAGGTTCAATCACCACAATATTTCATCTTTATGCGCGAATAGTTTCAGAAAACAAATCTTCGTTAATATCTAGTTATATCTTGTTGCATTTTCAGCTTATTTGCTTTGTCTCGAAACCTTGATCACAACAAACTTCGTACAAGTACTAGTTTTCTTTTTGACAGATATGCATATATGAATGGAATCATAATGGTAAAAATTCAGAGTTTTGTAAACAATCAACAACTTTATACAGTTAGCACAGAGAGGAAAAATATCAGTCAACATGTCTGAACTCACACAAGCATTCTATCAGACACCTTGCAGTCATTGGAAAATTATGAAAGAAATTGTCACAGAGAGAGAGAGAGAGAGAGAGAGAGAGAGAGAGAGAGAGGAGAAGGCCGACCATTGACCGGTGGAGACACCGCCGGCGGGTGGCTCGACGGAAGACCGAGAGAGATCATCAACAGACTCTCATATCCCGCAGCAGCTCCCCGGGCTTTGAACCGAACTAAAAAGCAAGCAAATACTATTATGTAAGCATACGATTTTGGCCCAACATTAATAAATGGGCCTTCAAGCCCAAAATTTCGAAAAACTGAAGCCCATTTAGTCCAATTTGTTGGCTGCAACAACTTACTTAAAAGTTAATACCGATTTCTTATAGCCCAGATTGTGGGGGCTGTTTGAACTGAAGAAAGTGAGAGGAAACGAGGAAATATGAAATTATCATTTCTCATTTTTCTATCTATTCAAACACTGAAAAAAATAAATGAGAAAACTTTTTTTCTTTTTCTTTTTTCTCTTTACACAATCATTTTCTCACTTTTAAGGTACTACAGTTAATTTTGTAGTTATATAAATCTTATTTTTAATAAGTTATAACTCAAAACAATTAATTTTGTGATCACATAAATCACACTTGCATTCTAATTACAGTTCAATTTTTATTTTCTTAATTAATTTTTATTTTAATATTATTTTGCGTTAATTTTGCTGTCAACTTTTTCACTTTCACATTATTATCCAAAAACCAGAAAAGATATAACATTTTTCAAATCACATTTTCCAACAAATACAAGAAAACTTACTAACCAATTCTCAAATTCTAAAAGTAACTATTATTACTACTTTCTCGCTTTCTCATTTCCATCCCTATCCAAACAGTCCTAGTCTGACCGAGTTTTAGCTCAACCCATTTATAATTTAGAGCGGTGAGGTAAACCGGCTAAAATGAATTTCAATTGTTTTTTTATTATTTTGAGTAATTAGATCATATAAGTTTAAAATTTGGAATAGAATTTTCACAACACTAGTAACTTGCTATCCATCGTACATTTAACTATGGAATAAATCTTTTCTTTTACTCGTTTATTTTACTTTTAGAGTAAGAGTTAAAAAGTTTTGTTTGTTTATCTAAATGAACATGGTCAGGGTGTGTTTGGTTGTCGTAATTGGCCGTAATTCGTAAGTCGTACCTGATAAAATTTTTTACAGTTATAAATGAGTTACATGTATGTAAGTTTTACAGTATTTGGTTGGTAATATAAAGTTATAAGTGAAAAAATGTATTATATTTTACGGTGTTTGGTTGTCATAATATGTAAGTTGTAAGTGAAAATGTTGACCACAAAATTAACTATTTGGTGATTTAAAAAGTTTTAATATTGCAAATAAATATTAAAAATGTTAAATATTAAAAAAATTTAATATTAACATAAAAAATAATACAAATTTGCATGACCACAAAATTAACTGTAACTGGGCTGTAAGTGAGTGGCAATTAAGTTGCAAGTAAGTAATAATTGAGTTGCATAAATCTTTTAGGAATTACGGTCCAAACAAACACCGTATAAGTGATTTACGAATTACAGATTTTTACGCCTTTTACGACGGAACAAACCGCCCCTCCTGTTTGGTTGACGGTGGAAGTGAGGAAGTAAGGAAGTGAGGAATTGGTAATAGTTCCCTTTGGAACTTGGGAATTTGTTAGTAAGTTTTCCGGTGTTTGGATGTTGTTAGGAAGTGTGATTTGGAAAATGTTATGTCTTTTCCGGTATTTGGATGGTAATGTGAAAGTGAAAGTGAAAAAGTTGACCACAAAATTGACTGCAAAATAATATTAAAATAAAAATTAATTAAGAAAAATAAAAAATACACTGTAATTAGAATGCAAGTGAGATTTACATGACCAAAAAATTAACTGTTTTGTACTACAACTTATTATAAATAAGATTTACATGACCACAAAATTAACTGTAGCACTTTAGAAGTAAGGAAATGGTTGTGTAAAAGAGAAAAGAGAGAAGGAAAGGAGTTTTCTTATTTTTCTTTTCCGTTGTTTGGATAGATAGGGAAGTAAGCAATTATACTTCCTTATTTCCTTACTTCCGCCCACTTCCTTGCATCCAAACACCGGGTCTGTTTGGTTGTCGTAACTGGCCGTAATTTGTAGTTGTAATTGGTAAAGTCTTTTACAATTGTAAATGAGTTACATGTATGTAAATTTTACGGTGTTTGGTTGGTAATATAAAATTGTAAAGTGGGAAAGTGTATACTTTACGGTGTTTGGTTGTCGTAATGTATAAGTCGTAAGTGAAAAAGTTGACCACAAAATTAACTATTTGATGATTTTAAAAGTTTTAATACTGTAAATAAATATTAAAAAAGTTAAATATTAAAATTTTTTAATATTAATATAAAAAAATATTAAAAATTTGTATGACCACAAAATTAACTGTAACTGGGCTGTAAGTGAGTGGTAACTGGGTTGCAAGTGAGTGTTAATTGAGTTACGTAAGTTTTTTACGAATTACGGTCCAAACAAACGCCGTAGTTGTAACTGGATAGTAAGTCATTTACGAATTACGGAGTTTTATGCGAAACAAACGGCCCCTAAGTGTAAAAGTTTTTTACTCGTTTATCTAAGCGGATAAAATGAGAGTAGCGAACTTACAGAGAAGTGCACCGTTGTGACAAGTAAAATAAAAAAGACAGTCGAGTAAGAAACCTCATGAACCGAAGTAACGAACTAGCTTGGATGTCTACGTATATAGGTTCTCGTTTCTTCTAGAGAGTTGCAACGGACAAAGAGACACGTGAATCTCATCAATAATTTCTTAGTAAAATTACATTTAAGCCCCTGGGTATCGTTTCCCCTCCTAAAAAGTCCATGTACTTTCAGACAGTGCTAAAGGCTTCTTGACCATCTATTCCATATGCTTACCCCCGTCTCCACAAAAAGGCAATGCCAGTTATATTGTATATTTGTAATTCTATTATAACTTTTGATGAGTTGGCTCCATCTGAGTTGATTAATGTGACGCCTGATGCGCGTTTAATGTTCGTCATGCTCTACTCACACGCTGTCCAAGATAGGTATTTGGAGTTTTTGACACAAGTTTAAACTTCAAGGGAACAGATATTGCCACCCAAAAAATGAGAAAGGTCCCCCAAAAAATTTACAAGTGTGCCACCATATTTTGGACATAGCTACCCTCATGAAAAAAAAAAAAAAAAACTAAAATGTCCTTCTCTCTCTCCCCCCGCCCTCTCCCTCCCCCTCCCAGTCCAGCGAACCTCCCCTCCTTCTTCCGGCGAACCCCCTCCCCCCATCCCCGCCGCCTTCCCCCCATCCCAACCTCCCCTCTAGACCTCCCCGGCCCCTCCCCCCGATCTCTGTCGTCCCCCTCCTCCCTCTAAGCTGTTCACTCCAATCTAACCGAACAGAATCAAGTTTGTTCGGCTAGATCCTGTCTGTTCGGCCAGAATATGCCGGGACGGGTTCTGTTTTTATCAAAATTGAGGGTTCCCTAATTTTAGTAGTGCCCTCATCACCATTTGGGGTGGAAATATCGCTCCCAAACTTCAGGGATTTTAGAGACGGGAAACTACACTTTTCCCTAGTTTCTTTAGGTCAATCACTGCCTGTTGCAGCTTTATCATGTTCATAGAAACTTTCATGCATCTAACGGAGGGGGGGGCAAAAACAAATGAGGGTGAGGAATATGCAGTAGTGTGGATCAAATAAATAAAGGGAAAAGCAAATTTGTGCAACAATAAATAAATAGATAATTCGCTGGTGTTTTCTTTCTCTCCTTAATCAAGAACATGGCTGTACACCGAGTGCATGAGATTAATATTTTCTTCTAATGAATGTACAAAAAGACTTTACTGTTTCTTATGTAAATCGAAATTGTTTTCTTTTGGTTCTACTTGAACTTATGTGTTTTAACCCATAGAATGAGTACAAGTAACCAGGCCAAAATCTTACAGGTATTTGAATGAGTAGAAGCTTGTTCAGGTTGAATGTAACATCTTATAACTATTAATTTCTTGGTTATCAAAGAAATTTTTGAAATAAAAGGGGACAAATTAACAAGTTGATTATCATTTCCTAACTAACTGGGAGAACGAGAAATAAGAAATAACAGTAATGAGAGGAAAAAGATCACATCTTAATGGGGAAGCAGGGTAAGCTCATTCGTGTGAAAGATCAGGACGATTCTTTGCATGATATGGGCCGTTCATTGGAGTTGATGGATGGTGTGATGGGCTCAAAGAAGCTTTTTTTTTTAATTATTAGTTTTATGTTCACTTTTTCTAATCTAGATTATAAATTTGTCCAGATGGCGGCTCCTTCGTGCGGAGGAGCTAACCCGAGCCTCTTTAGAGCACTTTCACTGTGTGCCCAGGCAAAAGGCACAAGAAGACTTTTTGATAAAAAATCAAGTTGCGAACACGGACAACACAACTCCTGACTGAGTCTTTGCCTACGCAATTTGAGGCCAACTATTAAAGAGTTTGTTTTTGTATAATTTTATGTGAGCCCGCCGTGTTACCTTTGTAAAAAAAACACCAGTGGCTCTTATGCGCTCCTTGCTGCTGGTATGTGGGCCCCGGGGCGCAGACAGAGAGCCATCGTACAGAGGTGGGCCCAGACAGAGAGCCGTCTATATTTTTGTCTCTTCTCTCTCTCCAGTCACAGTTCTGGCGTCACCAGCGCGTTCCACACGGCTCAATTGGGCCAGCTGGCTGTCCCCGTCGCAGGCGATGTCAACACGTGACACGGGCTGACAAGCCCATGCAATAATCCCCCGCGTAATTAAATCTCGAAACAGCACGCGGGCCCCACCCCCCACGTTGACCTTTTCTCCCCGACAGTCACGTGCCGCTGACTCCGCAAGCTCGTCTCGTCCTCTCCCGCTTCTCTCCTTCAAATCTGCAGGTCAGCGCCCTTGGCTCTTCTCACTCCCATCTTTAATTCCCTTTTGTTCTCATCTAAATTTAACCGACCCCCAACCCAAAAGTCAACGCCCCCACGTAAAAAATCACTGCAGAACGTTCCTGCACTCACTCCCATGACCATGACCTGAAGACAGATAATTGGTGGTGAGTCGTAGAAGATAGGGTTCACAAGCTCTCCACGTTCCACCTGTTGTTACAAAACTGCCACTGTGAGAATACTATTCAAATATTGGCTGTTTCTGATATTTATGAACAATATCGTATCGAGTTTGAGTCACTCGATATGTGGCTGACATCTGGACCAATAGGATTGGCGATATAAATAATTAAAATTGACGATAATGATACTTAAAACTATTAAGAATATTTTTATCAGTACTGAGACTTTATACTATGACTAGCACCATGAACAAAGTTAGGTTGGTGCCTTGAGTTTATATGTAGAGCCCCTTTCTCTCTATAGTGTGGTAGTTGCTTGGGTTGATGGAGATGTAAACTTGCCCCTCCCCTCTGGTTTTAGGGCATATAGGCCCTACAAACGCATGCTCAATTGCTCATGCACACAAAGATACAATGCATAAAACAATAACAATAATAATAATAACAATTTGTATTAGTTGAAAGTTGCATCCAATCTTACTTTAGTGGTTGACTTGTTTGAAAGTTTTGTCTAAGTGGGTCAGGTGGTCTCAGTCCACTTGAAGCCCAAACCCTAACCCCATCTAAACAAACCCATTAGAGACATTATAGTATTAGCATGAGGGCATTGTGGTCTTTATGAGAAAATATCATTCTCTGCAACTTCAAACTTTAAAAAGCCTAAACACTACCACATGAAAGCAATGCAAACTAGAACAACAAACAACTTCCTTCTCTCTTCTTCTTCTCCTCGCCATTCTCTTTTCCCCTCTGAAAATGGAGGAAGTAGATGAAACAGATATCAGCTGGCTGCAGGAGCTCGACGACGAGCTATCAAAAGGGCTCCTCGACATTGACGCACCCCCTCTCGTCTTCTCACCAGTGCAGTCGGAGGCCAATGCTCCTCATGAGTCCTCCTTGATGAACAAGCTCATCTCCAATGTTTACTCCGGCCCAACAATCAGCGACATCGAGATTGCACTCGCCATGACCTACCAGAGCAGCAGCACCGGCGAAACACAAGACCGGAGCGGGGCGCAGCCGATGTAGGTTTCTCCCACGAGCTTTTCTTTTATGAGAGCTGAATTCTTACTCTAAAAGTTTGATTTGTACCTGCAGAGTATCAGTACCAGAGAAGGGGCACGGCAAGATAGACAACAAGTACAAACTCAAAATCAAGAGCTGCGCGAATGGATCACTTGCAGATGATGGCTACAAATGGAGGAAATATGGGCAGAAATCCATCAAAAACAGCCCCAACCCAAGGTTGTTCTCTCTACATTCATTCATACAAAATTATACAAAATTCTTTAAGGAACAAGAATTATTTACCCTTTGTAGAAAGAGACCCTGTCGTTTTCCCTTGCAAAAAAATCATTGATGGCTCTCTCTACCTGCAAGAAAATTCTCAGCCTTGGAACCTTCTGTCTCTTGCAAGAATTTCATTGAACCAGAGAAATTCGCACAGAAGCAAGCAGATCATTAAAAGCCTCACTTTCTAATTTCCATAAATGATCAAGGGTCTGCAGGGAGGTGCACCATGAAATAAAACCATCATTTTCCACACTGAAATAAATTCTTCTCCCTGCTTTGGCCCCCATTTTAGGTAGAGCTCAAATAAAACTACTAAACTCTACACAGGCTCCACATCCTGAAAACAGAAATTCACCCATTTTCCAAATACATGCATGTACTAAACACCCTATTTAATCCGAAAATAATGTGCGAGACCTACTGGCAGTTTTTATTCCAAAATCATAACACTTGCAAATGAAAGAACAAACAACTTGCATATGAACTGTTTTCACTAGTTTAGATTGGTGACACTAATAAATTGGAATCAAGCAGTTGAAAACCTCAAAATACAACAGATGCAACTAGCATAGTACTAGTGTAATCACAGTGTAAAAGCAGTCGTTAACTGTATGCCATCAAAACAAAACAACTGCAACCAGATTTGTCGTACAGTCGACAAGCATACAGAAAGCACACAAAGATACAATTCAATCAAAAGTAGCGAGGACATCAATGAAATATCTGCGTCTGAAACATTCGGTTTTCCTTTATTTTGATGAGCAGGAGTTACTACAGGTGCACCAACCCCCGTTGCAACGCTAAGAAGCAAGTGGAAAGATCGATCGAAGACCCAGAGACTCTAATTGTCACCTATGAAGGCCTCCACCTCCATTACACATACTCACACTTCCTCCTACCACAGACACAAAACCCTTTACCAACTCTGGCCTTCCATTGACAAAGAAGTCGAAGATACAAACCACTAGCTCAGAGGACCGACACAATGAGGATAAAAAAAACAGCACGGGAACAAGAAGGGAGCAGCAACAAGAAGAAACCTGGGTGGTTGGAGCAGATAAACCCCTAGAAGGACATAAGAAAGATTCTGTAACTACTACAAACACAGGCATCAGAAATGAGAGCATGCAGCATCTTCTGCTGCTCGAAGAAGAGCAGAGCCCACAAGGATTGTTAGAAGATATCGTGCCCTTGTTGGTGAGGAAGCCATCCAGCTCAGCCACTTCTTCCAATGAACCTTCCTCCCCCTCTCAAATATCCTCGCCTTCATACTCTTCTTCTTCCTTTTTATGGTCGCCCACTGATTTTTACTTTGATGTGGGCATACTATCAAACATTATGTGAAAGACAAGTTAGTAGTTAAAAGGACAAGGTGTTGGTGTCTGATACATCTTCTCATCTAAGATTTGGGTACTGTCCAGTTCTAATACAAAATCATGGACACTTACCGCGAGAATAGGATTGTGAAGAATTGCAAAATTGATTGTACAATATATGTTTGATAGGTTTGGCATGTACATTTATATTGAATGGAGTATCATTTGTCAGATGGTTTTTGAGTCGACTTTCCTTCCAATTTTTCGTGAAGAACAGTTTTAGAAAACGAAGAGGAATAACTTAAACCACAACCTGACTCGAGGTAATAATATGCTCTGAATCAAGGGATTTTGAGGATGAGGGGGTATATACACCAGTTGGCAAAGATGGAACGGAATAATTGAATAAAACATTTCGAAAGTCATGTCCTAAAATCAGAAGGTTTAAAAGATGTAATTAAAACCTTCCTATCTGTTCACCAACTCTTTAGGTCTAAAATTTTGCTACCAATAATTTATTATTAAAAGTAGATATTTTGATAACAAGGACCATCTCAAATTAAATCTATATTAATAACTAAAACACATACCACCTCCCATACGGATACAAGTTGTGATGCTCATTAAAACATATCAACATTCAGATCCTAGAGCATTGCTACTAGTTCTTGAAAAAATAAGTGGGATGCAAATATCACAAACTTCATACCTTGAACATAATACTGACAAGGGTAAATAATAGAAAACCCCTTGTACTATCAGCATTTTACAGAAATTCTTATTATTATATTGAAATAAGCAGAAAACCTCGAGCCCTACTCTGATAATATAGGGGGTTTCCAAAATTTACCCTATTGACAAATGGAAGCACTGATAGCAGATGTTCACAATATTTGCTAGTAAATACTTATATGATGTTATTTCATTCAATGACAAATTGTTTATGTTCTCATCCATTTAGATCTGGCCTCACTTTATACAACCAAAATCAAAGATAGATGATATTAACGCGTTTTCAGCTGACATTAACCAGACCTCACCATGTATAACTAAAATCAGTAAGAAATCCTAAAAGATCCGGCACACACAGTAAATTATGGAGTAAGAAGTAAAAACTAATGGTTTGAAAAGAAGTCCCCACACTTTGTTAGATGATTCAAGCACTGATAATTTATAAACTACCAATCGATTTGATGTGAAACGTGACAATGTGATAAGAAATCAGTGATAAAAGTAAAACTACCAAAAACTACGCTTCACCAATAAAATACAATCTTAGACAGGACAAATTAAAACTAAGAATGCTAGTAGATGAATTTAATTAAAAAAACATGTGCATGCTAAGCAATTTCAATCTTAAATAAATTAAAGATGCTAGCTTCGTTATGCAGACAAGTTTTACTATCAATATCAAGACTAATGTATCACACAAGCTCATCAATATGTGGTTAACAATAAACAGATAAAATCCTAGAGACCAATTATCACGACTCTACAATTAAATAATCGTGATCAGGAAACTCACCTACTGAGGATCACATTTCATCTCAGTGTCCTCTGCTGGAATGCGTAGGGCTGTCTCTCACGATTCCAATGCTTCAAAAATGGCTCAAATCAAACTTCGAGTGGCTGAGAAACAGCCGAAAAATAAAATTGAACTGCTAGCAGGTCTGTTATATCGGATCGAAGCTCTGCAATGAATCGAATGCGGGTCGGGCTAGACTCAAGACTTGGATCCAGGTTGCAGGTGCAAGCGGGTCGAGCTTGGAGTGTTGATGCTTACGGGTCAGGTCGTGAAGAGGTTGGACGGGTCAGGTCAACTCGAGAAGGACTATGAGAGATCATGGAGGTGAAGGATGGTGCTGGCAAGAGCGTCAATGCTCGAGATCGGCACTGCGACCTAGCAAAGGAGGTTGCAAGCACTTGGTGAACTTGCCAAGTCCGTCGGTGTGAGGGATGATGGTGAAGGTTGAGGGAGGGTGACCTCGACGAGATCAGCGCTAGCGCCGATGGCAAGACGAGGGTGAGGTTGAGGTCGACAAGGCTAATGGGTTCTGGTGGGTTTGGGTGGGAGGGAGGAAGAAGAAGAGGCGATTGTGAGGTTGTCTCGAAGTCTTTATCGAGGGTTAAAGAGGTAAGAGCAAAGACAGGCGGCAACTGGAAGTGGAGGGGATAGTGGCGGTGGCAGTGTGAGATGAAGAAGGCGGCGGCGGTTGTAGGATGGGAAGGAGGAGAAGGGGCAGAGACAAAGGCGGCAAGATGAAGAGGAGCAGGGCGGCAGTGGCTGGTGGAAGGGAGGCGAAGGAGAGGGAAGGAGGGCGGCAACGGGTGTAGGGGGAAGGTCGCGGGCGTGGAGAGTTGCAGGCGAGGGTAGGCTGCGGGCGCGACAGGCTACAGGCGAGGGAAGGTCGCAAGCACAAGAGAGGGAGAGGTGAGGAGGTAGTGGCTGCGTGAGAGTGAAAGCGGGGAGATGAAGAGGCGGCGACAGATCGGGAGTGAAAGGGGGTGGAGAGAAGGGGTGGGCGAGTGGAGAGAAGAGAGAAAGAGAGTTTGGCTTAGAATTTGGATTAGGGTTTGAAGTTGGGTTGAAGTAGGTCAGGGTTTTGAAAAGGAGGAGATGGTGAGTGGGATAGGCTAGTTAAGGGTTCAACCTTCTAAACTAGAGCTAGTTAGAGGTTCAGCCTCCTAGGATTCTTTAGGGTGTCACACACCTGAAGGAATTTTGAGAGACGAAAATACGCACAAATTTTGTCAAATAATTTTTCATTCATCCGTTATTTATTAACTAGCAAATGAGCTTTTAAATAGGCTTTATAAAATATAAAAGAGAGTTCCCAGCTAATATGGGACTAAAAACTACTAAATAAAAGAAATTCTAGCCAACTCAAATAAAATAAAGAGAGTACGATACAATACTAGTCCATCCACATGGATGTGATGTGTCTCCTCTAACGATGATATACTCCAAGGGTGCAACTGGATGTCCGCGTCACGATTGCAGCTAGAAGAGCATGTAATCTCAATTGTCACGACCCACAACACACATGCATGTGCCTCAGATCTGGCAACTAAAGATTTTTTGCTTTCGCTTTCTTGTCTTGTCGTCTTTTTCTTTCTTTTCCGTTGTGTGGACAGGACCCTACTCAATATTAATTGACAGTTAACTGGACTTTAACATGCAAATTGTATATCGAAAATGAAATATATTTGATAGATTACTTATGGACTGTCAAAGCCTAAGCTGTCTCTACAAGGGATCAAAGATATAGAAATGAATTTCTGGACTTTAAATTAGTTATTTAGTTTGCTTGTAGGTTTGTGTGCAAGCATGATATGACCCTTCAGTCTTTTTGTCAAGTGGTCCATTTAAAGCCGTAGTGGGAAGTTGAGGAGATGATCATGGTGTCTTGATGTCCTAGGTTACTAAAGAGTGTTTCGGAATGGATTTCAACGAATAAGGGAACGATTTAATGTGTTAGATCCCAGTGGGTCAGTGTATAATTAATTAGGATGGTTGTTTTTTTAGATGATGCTTTCTTATCAGTTGAGGGATCAGTTATAGATGCACTCATTCTCATTTAAGTTTAGAATTTGATTGCTCAAGTACATAATCAGAAAGATCTGGATGAGATTTGATGATGGTGGGAAGCATGCTAAGAAACAACTTAAAAAGCACCGATAAATGTAACTATTGAAGTAATTTGTTGTTCTAATACATAATGCAGCATCTAGAGGCCAGCATTCAGTAATTCACATGATGTCCATTATCTTCTAGTAATGCAAAGCAAGTGAATCTGCCCATAACTTGTATAATACTTCTCAATATAAAAACTTCTCTATAAAGTTGATATAAAATATTTCCTTGATAAACATAAAAAATATAAGAATCCGATAAACATAAAAAAGATAAGAATCCTTCGCTTATTTATTATTTAATTTCAAAAGAAAGATGAAGTCTGCACATCAATCACAGATAAGTTTTAACTAAATAAGTTAACTAATTTGTTTTTTGCTTTGTAACTAAATAAGTTACCTAATTTGTTTTTCGCTTAAATAAGTTTTAACTAAATAAGTCTGCACATCAATCCCGGATAAAAAAGATTCTAACAAGATTTGTGAAAGCATCAGTCAATATTAGGAACTGCAATCCAAGAGATTTGACAAGGTTTATCACATGACAAGCTAAACACCAACGTGCTCTGAGAGGCCCATTATAGAAGTAGATTAATTGGATAAATAACCAGTAACTCCCAACCAATTCCCATTATTTCAATGTCACTCAAGTGTGTGACCAAATCTAACATCATAATCCTGATGACTTCATAGACTGGTACGATGACTCTAAAGTCAAAGTAGTACGACCAAAATATAACATCACAATCATGATGAGGTCATAGAAAGGGATGCTTAGTTAAGATTAAAGCAGACTGACCAATAATCCATAATGGTCCTCTAAACTCAAAGCAGATAGACCAGATGTAACATCGCAATCCTGAGGGAGTGAAAAGATGACATATTCATCCACTCTAAAACATCACAATCCCGAGGGAGTGAAGTATCATGTTAGAATGAACTGAAGAAACAAAATTGAAAACCCAATCTGCACATACTGCACAATTATCAATTGCTTATCAGAAATTGGGTAATGACCACGGGTAGAGGGAGGAAACCATAACAGATTTTGAGAAGAATCTCAAAATCACAACGAACATCGAATGTATTAAGCAGAAAAATTGCTGGAGTCACTTTAAGACCAAGGATTGAAATATCGCTAGATATCAATACATATGGTCAATACCGGTATCTCCGATATGACCGAGACGATATTTATATTGTTGATACGACCGAGACAAAAAGACCGATTATTTCCTATATTGCTGATTCCTATATAGAAATCCTACAGTCAATCCTGATACTGATCCAAGATTTCAAACCTTAGTTAAGACCTCTTTAAGGACAAATCGGGTTTACTCAATGAGAAAGGCCTTTATGAATTCACATCACCGAAAAATGATTGCCGTAAATCCTACCAGAATATTACAAGAAAAAAAAATTTGTTAAATAGCCTAACATGATGGGCATGCCTTATAAGTCATCTACACCAACCTTGTGAAAGGTGTAATGATAAGAGCAAGCCAAATTGACTAATGACATGAAGAAATCCTACTAAACCAACTATAATATATAATTAATAACAAATAGTGAGAAAATCTGATCGTCATACTCAGTACGAATCCTGTTATATGTTTTGATGATCCACAATCCTTTAAGTAGGTTCTTTAATTTAGCTACCCAATGTATCCATACAATATACAAGAAAACAATTCAATTTCTGTCAGTAGAACTTTCGACCACGGAATAATATGACTTGACCAAAGTACAATTGTAAAGGCTCTGCTTGTAAGTTGTAACGAATTGTTCAATGATGTTTTTATTGTATCGGTTCAAGCTCAAGCTTGATCTTGACTATTAAGCAAACGAAGCAAAACCATTCCAAACTTTATGCAAGAAAAGAAATTAATAATTAAATAAGGTTATGCTAGTAATAACTCGTTGAACAATGTATATTATTAACTGGTAATTTTGTGTGAGTGTAGAGAGAGAGAGAGACTCGTGTTCTTTCAAAAGGATTTGAGGTCGAATCTTTCCTACTAAAATACCAACATCCGACATTCAAATACAAGATCCACTCCGTTGAAATTGATCTATATTATTCCAAGTATATATAATCAAAAATCAAGTTTTTTGAAAACTTTTCGCCCATGCATGAAGTGGGAAAAAAACAGACGGCCTAAATAGTGAGTTAATTTAATGGTGTAGAACATATGAAACTTAACAAAAATTAATTTGTAAGGGTTTTTAAATGTTTAGATCATAATGAAATGGCCAGATCGAGAATTTGTATGTCTAAAGACATAGATCTAACCAACTCACTACTTTCGGACATCCATTTTGCGCCGCTTGATGGATAGGTAAAAAGTATTTATAACACTTGATTTTTTATTTATAGATACTTGAAATAATATAGATCAACTTCAATGAAGTGGATTTTGTATTCGAATGTCAGAGGGTTGAATTTGAGTGGGTAGGATTCGGGTTCAACTCCTTCTGGAAGGACACAAGTCTCTGTCTATACACACACACACTTGTGTCCTTCCAAAAAGATTCGAGCTCGAATCCTTCCCACTCAAAGATTCGAGCTCGAATCCTTCCCACTCAAATTCAACCCTCCGACATTCGAATACAAGATCCACTCTGTTGAAGTTGATCTATATTATTTCAAGTATTTATAAAGCAAAAATCAAGTGTTTTGAATATTTTTTATCCATCCATCAAGCGGCGCACGGCCGAAAGTAGTGAGTTGGTTAGATCTATGTCTTTAGACATACAACTTCTCGATCCGGCCATTTCATTATGATCTAAACATTTAAAAAACCCTACAAATCAATTTTTGTTAGGTCTCAAATGTTCTACACCGTTAAACTAACCAACTCACTATTTAGGCCATCTGTTTTTTTTCCTACTTGATGCATAGGCAAAAAGTAGTCAAAACACTTGATTTTTGGTTTATAGATACTTGAAATAATATAGATCAACTTCAACGGAGTGAATCTTATATTCGAATGTCGGATGTTGGTATTTGAGTGGGAAGGATTCGTCCTCCAAACCCTTTAAAAGGACACACACACACACACACACACACACATATTTGAAATCCGTCAAAGTTTATCAATTCAACCCTGCCAGAGAAGGATAATAGTTTTGCCATCCATCCCTCAACCTGAATATCTTGGGATATTGGATTCAATCATTTAAAATTCCCATGTCACTTTGTAAAGAGCTAGAAAGGTTGGCTTCTAATTTCTTATGGAATGGTAAAATTCATGCATGGATTGGACTTCAGTGTGTAAACCAAGAAAAGGAGGAGGGATTGGCATCAGGAAGATTACTGAATTGAAGGCTGGCTGTTGGGATTAAGTTAATGTGGAGATTTTGCACAGCCAATAACCTGTGAAGCAGATGGATGACGCAAATGTACCTCAAAAAAAGGCCTCTGAATCTAGTGACTGCATCCTTGCTTGACTCAGGCACATGGAAGCTTATAGTTGAGCACAAGGAGAAAGCATTAAGAAAAATGGTCAAGAGAATTGGTTCTGGCGTTGATGCATATTTGTGGTATGATAACTGGATTAGAAATATTTCACTTCTTGACATTTCAGGTAGGCAGCAACCTCCATTGTCCTCTCAGAATTGGTTGGTATCTGATATCATTGACACTGGGAAGTGGTGCATTAGAGAATCAGTCTTAATGCCTTTTTGGAATGAAATCCAATCTGCTGTGATTCATTCAGGACCTGCCAGTGGCAGTGGACTGATACGCCCAATCGCTGCATGGGAGATTGTAAGAGATAAGGGCAGGTATTTCAATTCTATTCTCTTATCTGGACCCCCAATACTTGTCCCAAAATGTCAGTGTGTGCACTAAGAGCTCTGCAAAACAAGCTTCTAACTGTTCATTTCCTTCAATCCATAGGGGTTGCCACTGCTAGTGTCAGCGTACTATGCCAACAGGGACATGAGAGCTTAGAGCATTTGTTTTTCACCTGTACCTTCTCTTCATATATTATGGTCTGTGTAAACTTAAGCTAGGACTACCTTCCCATTGGTTCTCTATCTGATGAGGCAAGTCTGCTGCAAGATAAATTTGGAAGGAAAACTAAAAGAACTGCCCTTGCCAGAGTGGTGTTTAGAGCAAATATATGGCATATTTGGAAGGAGAGGAATGCCAAATTTTTTCAGCAGCAGTCAAGTAACAAAATCTAGATATTTAGGAGACTTTATGAAGATGTGAACATCATACTTAACTCCTGCTACTGGGCCGATAATCCTGCTGATGTTGTATTGAGAAATTGGAGCATGGATACTGCAGACATAGAGCTGGCCAGAGTATCAGTTCAAAAATCAGTCTTGCAAAACGAGGCCAGTTAATCAGTTACTCAAGTCTCAACAAAACAAGCAGCAAGTATACAGTGCTAGTTAGTTAGTTTTGTAGTGAGGAATAGCCTTGTTTTTTTGGGAGCTGTATAGGGAATGAAAAGAGCTCTGTAACGTGAGTTGATTGGTAAGCCCTGGGTCAATTGTGGAACTACTCTTCATGTGCTATAGTGGAGGGTGACGGCTAGGGTCTTCTCCCCTCTCTATAGTTATGGAAGACTAGAATCCTGAGTAGCCTAGCTTGCATGTATTCTTTATACTTGGGTTTTTGTGATACAATACAAATTGTTTACCTTTCAAAAAAAAAACTGAAATCTGTCAGGGTATCCAGGGCCCACAACGCGGACGAGTGTGACTCTCGACTAATCCCACGGGTCCTGTAACTCTCGCCCTAGGAGTTTCCCACCACGGAATAGGGTAAATCGCGAGCCGAAGCCCGGGGGTGAAATATATCCACCAAGGGCCTTGAAACCAAGTCACTAGGCCACTTGGGGACGCACGTGTGTGTGTGTGTAGAGAGAGAGAGAGAGACTTGTGTAGTTCCAGAAGGATTCGAGCATGAATCCCTCCCATTCAAATACCAATATGCGACATTCAAATACAAGATTCACTCTGTTGAAGTTAATTTATATTATTTAAAGTAACTAAAAATAAAAAATCAGGTGTTTTGAATACTTTTTTTGCCCATCCATCAACCAGACGAAAGTAGTAACTTGGTTAGATCTATATTTTTAGACATATAAATTCTCGATCCGGCCATTTGATCATGATCTAAACATTTAAAACCAATTTTTGTTACGTTTCAAATGTTCTACACCGTTAAACTAACCAACTGACTATTTAAGCCGTCCATTTTTTCCCTACTTGATGCATGTGCAAAAAGTTTAAAATACTTGATTTTTGTTTATAGAAACTTGAAATAATGTAGATCAATTTCAACGGAATGGATCTTGTATGCTGATGATGTATGGTTGTATTTGAGTGGGAAGGATTCAGGTTCGAATCCTTTCGGAACTATACAAGTCTCTCTCTCTCTCTCTCTCTCTCTCTCTCTCTCTCTCTATATATATATATATATATATATATATATATATATATATATATATATATATATATATATCCACAACTTAATATCTTAAGCTTTGGTAAAATAGTTTCATGACATGGTATCCAAGCACCAGCTTCCAAGAGGTCTTGGGTCAAACCTCATGATTGCCAATTTTTCTTATTGTTTACCCCAATTTTGCCTTCACAAATGAGCCATGCTTATGTTGAAGGCCTTTCTACGTGGCACAAAGACCTGTGTGGGGGCAAGTGTTAAGTTTAATTGATATACGTTGTTACTCCATGAGCAATAGCTTAAGGTTTTTGGTAAAGTTGATTTTTGACATTAATTTATGCTATATGTCAAGATCAAGTTTAATCTTAACTATTGAACAAACATAGTAAACTATACCAAGCTTAATAATAGAACTAATTAATGATAATAAAGAAATATGATGAAATATTCCAGAAAGCCAAATAAAATACTTAAAATTTCCATTTTTGAAATTTGATATAAATATCAAATTGATGCCATTACAAATGCGCTTAGTTCAAGCTGGAGATCAGCTAATCTTAAACACAAACTTAAGAACTTTACTGCTTGATAGTCAATCTTGAAAGTGCCTAATTCAAGCTTTATTCAAGCTTAAACCAAGATGAAGCTTCCCAGATAAATGTACCGAGCTTTAAACCGTAAGGTTTGGTTCAGCTTAAGTTAACATACACCCTCAATCCTAACCACCCAGCAGAAACGGTAGAGCTATAGGCCTGTTCTCTCTACTGGTCCATCTCCCCCTACTCTCTTTTGTGTCCCTTTATACATTCCATCGCTTCTTTAACCCCACCCACCAGTAGCCCACGTATCTTTGGTTTTTAAGATTAACAGAAAGGGATGCACAATAAGCAATATGAACTACTTAATTGGATGGACAAATCCTTAAAGCAACTAATACGAGTATGATGCCAGAACATTTCCTGATCTGGAACTGCTTGGCCAAATTCGTACAATGAATGCAGTCCTACAAACATTAAGATTCTACACTAAGAACTTACATTCACAAACTAATTTCAACAACTCACAACTAAAGATAAAAGAAGAAGAAAGGGAAAAAAAAAAGAAATTGAGAAAGCGGAGTCCAAGTCACTTGCATTCCAAGGGAAGGGAACTCTCGTAATGATTTTATGGCCAAATGTGGCTCAATGGGCAGAGACTCGGAGTTTAGCATGGAGTATTTGGCAAGTAAGTTGTTCTGACTAGTGGTAGAGGATAGTCAAGGTTGAAATAGCTTAAGCAGGTTTTCTATAACTATTCTTCTTCACCCAGGAAAAGAAAGAAAAAGGGATCTTGCTAGAATTGATGGCAAGCCCCTTCCTGTCCATTTCTCCATAGCCACGAATATCGCCACCGCTTTTGAGGGTTGATATTAGGTGGCTTGGAAAATTTGTCAAATTTTTATGAAAATTGTGCTCCATAATAGACACCGTTTTAGTGGGAATATGCATATATGATGACGATTGTGGTGGTGATTTTCCGCCACAAGTGATTGTAATGTCGGATCTTCACCACAAGCGAGAAATAAAATGAGGGTAGTGCATGTAGATAACATACAACACAGAAAAGAGGCACACAGAATTTACGTGAAAACTCTTAATCGGAAAAAACCACATAGAGGAGCATGAGCTTCACTATAATTCTCGGGTTACAGGACTTACAGGATTCTAAAGGGCGTATAAGATTAGAATTAGAATAAAATCAGGATTGGGATTCCACCTCCTTTTCGTTAGAGTAGAAGGTCTACTTATACTTGACTGAGCTGTTGGCATGGAGGCAGATGGGTACGGGCGAGATCCTAGTAACCGCACGTTTGCACATGTCGATTCGTTTGTAACGATCATGATCACACGTGTTGTTTGTTAAGATTACATGCAGAAAAATCCGCCACTATCCATAACTACCCGAGTTGTAGGTGTTACACGTTATGAACGTGGAGGAAGGAAAGGTTACGTAACTGCCAGCGAAAATCAGGGGTGATCTGTTGCTGGAGCTACTTGGTTCGGAACTGAAGTTTCGAAACAGAAGGAACTTCAGAGCGGAGAAGGTCTTGAGGAGGTTGGGTATATCATGGACTTTAGAGAAGAGCTCTGATGTTTCTCGGAGGGTTGGAAGGTGAGGGACACATGCCATCTTGGACAGGGTCAGATTTTGACCACTACAGATGCCCCCGTTTTTTGCTTGTCGGAGCCTGCGGATGGGAAGTCAGAAAAGCGGAGTTGGTAGGAGACCCTTCAATGCCTTAAGTTCGTCTTATGTTCGTGGAGAGACTAGGATCTAGATCATAAATGCGGATCTTCTGGATTTAATTGCAGGTTGTACAACTGGTTGTCAGCTGTCACATCTGTCGGCTAAATCCATAGTTCAAAGTCGTGGTCTTGGCCACCAACTCGGCGGGCACTGAGATGCGTCGGTCGCGGCGTCGCGGAATAGACTCGGGTGATACGCGCAAACGCTATATAGAAAGCTCAAATTTTTTTTTGAAAAAATCACGAAAAATCTTTAAAAAAATATAAACATTAACATTTATGTACCACATGTTCAAAACATATCACTATCTACTTTTAATGCTAGATTTATTCTTTTTATACTACAAGTGAAATTAAAAATGATATATTAAATTAAAATAAATTAAATTTAAAGTTAAATTAAAAGAGATTAAAAGAGAGAGAGAGAGAGTGAAAGAGATGGAGAGAGGGAGGCTCGATCCCTCTCAGACTGAAAGAGAGATCGGGAAAGAGAGAGAAAGAAGGAGAGAATCTGAGTAAGAAAGGGAAGACGACGACGCGACGGCGGAAGACGACGACGCCAAGAGCGACGGAAGATGACGACGACGGCAGAAGACGAAGACGACGACGACAGCGGAAGACGAAGACGATGACGAGGGCAGCTGCGGGGAAGACGACGCGAAGGGCAGATCAAGATCGAACAGATCCAAATCCAAGCATACGAGGGCGACCGACGAGGGAGAGCAGATCCAAATCGGGACGAGGGCGAGCAGATCCAAACGACGACGATGAACAGTGACGATGAGGATGACCTGAATTGGTCTAAATCGGCCCCGAATTGGCCGATCTAGCCGAGTCAACTAGCGATACCGAGTTAATTCGGTCGAGTCAGCCGAGTCGGAGTCGATTCATGGTCAATCCCTTCCAAAATCAGCTAAATGACGGATCGAGTCTTGTTCTCATCTTGTCGACCGTCGTTGCCGATACGACTCAGCCGAGTAAGACCGACTCAGTTGAGACTTTGAACCCAGGGTAGATCTCTCAAGGGCCGGATCATGCGTCTCATCAAATGCAGAAGTCATAATGACTGGGAGGTAAGGTTTCGTGTTTTGACAGTGACGATTGATCTTCTGCTGATTCGGTTGACCGAAAATCTAGGGATGCGGACCGACTTTCGAGGATTGAAAATTTGAATTGGTGGCGGTTCAACTTCTCTTTCATTTGTAAATAGAGTGGAACCCTTGAGTGGAAATCACTCTTGTTCTCTTCCTTAATAAACCCTTTATCTCTAAATTTTTCTCCTTTGCTCTGTTGGATCACCATGATTTCTTTTCTCTTCTTCATCAGATGAAGGAGAAGGTGGAGGATGAAGGTGGAGAAAATAATGATCAGGCTCCCGTCTGTTAAGAGTCTGGTTGGCGTGCCACATTAGTCGTCGTGATGAACCTGTTACAACAATCAGTCGTCGTGAAAGATCATCGCCGTCAAGGGTGACAGGTAGGGCTACTGCTTCAACTTGGTTTGATTGTTTGATCTCCTACTTGCTCGGTCCAATTCCGATCTTGAGGCTTGGAGTCCTCCTTTCCTGGTGGCGTACACGAGGAAGGAGGAGCTCTCTCGCGCAGTTATGGAGGTGAATGCGATTCCAATGCCTTCTTGCATGTATTGGGGTTCCATCCTGGTCAGACATCACTGCCTCGCACTTGGAGTTTCTTCCTTGCGACAAGCAGTAGGAAGAGAAAATGGGGTGTTTTCGTCGGGGATCCGTCAGCGAATCACTCTCTTCCAGAGCCAGACCTCTTACTCAGAAAACAGGAACGTGGTATGACATCATCATTGTCCTGTGTGCCTTGCTAGAGTCTGTCTGGAGTTTGGGGCGTTCTAGTGGCTTCGAAGGGCTTCCTAGGAATTGTCGCTTTCTTCTTGCGAAGGTTCGGCGATAAGTAGTGTAGGATTGCTTGTTCAAGAGTTGTTGCGTGAATGAAGATGAACGACTGCTTCCGTGAGATGTCCTCCGATGAGCATATCTTTATTGTTCTGCATCGGGAGTCTGTTAATGGTGGCAGGATCGGAAGTTTGGATCTGAATCATCTGTTTCTCTTTCAAAAAAAATGTAAACATATAAGTGTAATGGAACTTTGTATTACTCTTGTTAGATGTAATCGAGTATGTATTTAAAGAAATGTATTCGGAATGAAAAAAAAATTTAGAATAAAACACATATATTTTTTGGAATGGAAATGATTGTATAAATCTTACCTGATTTACTTCACCGTTGGTTTTATGAAATTGATATGATCATGGCTCACCGGAGTGCTGATCTCTATCTCTCGTATGATTGACTTGACATGGGTGTGGTTTGGTAAGCCTGCGACGTTTCCTACCTGGGGTAGTCCCATAAGTGGTTCCTTCAAACTTTTGACCTCCGAGTGGGAGAAATCCCAGCAGCGGAGTTGGATTCACGGTTGCTTCCGAGTGGGTGAAATCCCATCAACGGAGTTGTGATCCTGGGACTCTAAGAAGAAAAAAATCCTTGCAGCAAAGTAGGGACTCCGAGCAGGGGTAAAACCCACAACGGAGGGTTTTCGACTGTGCGTAGGCTAATCGAGAGGGAGCCCGTAGGCTGGAGTCTGTGTTGCCGTTTACGAATGAGAGTAATCCCATAAGCGGGAGGTGCAAATTTTCAGGGAATGAAGGAAGATGCGCACACAAGTATGCAATGAATCATTTCACATTAAATGTTAGATGCAGCATAAAAAAAATAAAAAAAAGCTAATATAATTTAACATATTGGGTTAACAAACTATGTGTACACAAATTCTAATCACATGTAACTAGTACGTCGAAAAGATAATCCAAACAAGGAAAACCTTCATATATATACCATATGTCTTGTGCATTTATAGGCTAAACATACATAATCCATGTTATCTCGGGATGAACAATACATGCAAGCATATGCAAAGGTGCTCGGATAATACCTGAATGATTGTATCTTTCCGGAATGCTTGATTTTGTCAGCTTCTAACCATACAAAACTAGTACGTCAAAGAAATGATCCAAATAAGAAAACTCTCATGTATATACAATATGTCTCGTGCAGTTATAGACTTTCCAGAATGCTTGATTTCCATCTCTTGCAGGTTCGGTTGGTTTCATAATGTTTTGGCGATCTTGCAATGTTTTCGTGTGGGGGTAATCTCATTAACGGTACCTGAAAACTTGAAAAGGGTTCTTGTAACCCCCTGATCCCTGATATACGTATCACAGTATCAGTACTCGATACGACGTACAAATTGATTTGACCTCCGTGGTAGTCCGATTGAGCTGATTTCAATTTTAAAAATCATTTTCTAATATTTTAGATTTTTCAAGATTTTCTAGAATTTTTCTAGATTATTTTGGAAAATCTCCGTAGTCGGTGTCGACCGATACCGATAATCGGCTTTACGATTTTTATTTCACAACTAGAGTTGCTGCATTGCATCTATTCTGCTTTCATATGCCCACCTGCATATTCATATTGCATATGCCCACCTGTATGGTCACTGCTATCACGTCACCACTAGACGACAGTATTTATGATATAAACCGGACACGCCTAAAGACATGACCAGATGATAACCGGCTAGGTAGTGATGGTATTAAAAGATAACATGCTTATATCTTTCATGTTTAGATACTTCTGCTGCTACTTATATGCTTATTATACGCTTAGGATATGGTATCACTACTACAACAGCATGTCTTATCTATTATTATTGTGCTTGTATTATTATAGTACATATTATTGCCTCCTTCATTTTACCACTCACTAGGTCGCTTTCTGACGACCCTGGGTTTGCATGCCCAGGTTGGAGATCCGAGTTATCGTATTGTCAGCTAGTTCATTGGATTCACATAGAAGACTTTACCATCGGGATTCCTTCATAGGTATCTATGTGCTTTGTTCCTATTATCTCCTTTATTCCTGTATTCTTATCTGTTATGATCACTAACCCCTTTCTGCACGTATTCTTGTACTTATTTTCTGCTGGAACTCCTGTGTATATTGAGGTTATGTCCTGTACTGAGCCTTAACGTACGCGTGAGGGTGTTTCCACCTCGCGTATGTACGTCGATATAACGTCTCCGTATCCTTGGGATCGGGGCGTTACAGTTCTGAAGTGAGGATGTGCCCTATCGGCAGATTGGATGCGTTGACTCTAAGCGGGGATAGGTTCCACAACAGAATGATGATTCGGACCTCCGAGTGAAGGAATCCTAGCAGCGGAGTTGGGACACCTAGTAGGGAAATCCCAGCAGCGGAATTAGGTTCACAGTTGCTTCCGAGTAGTGGTGTGACCCATCAATGGAGCTGTAAACTTGGTAAGGATTTGAAGTGGGAGTGTGATCCATTGACAGATTTGATGCATCAACTCCGAGCAGGGGTAGGACCCACAGCAGAGTAACGATCCGGCTTGGATCTGGCAGAGGAAAACTGCCAGGGGGTTCATCCGCCCGTAGGTCAAATGAGGGAAGGTCATAGGCTAATGTTTGTGTTCCGAGTGGGGTGTGACCATCAGCGGAACACCAAAGGGGGCTCTGAGAGGGAAAATTTTCAGTAGCAGGGTAAGGACTCCGAGCGAGGGTAGGACCCACATCGGAAGGTTTATTGTGAATTCGTCCATAGGCGATTACTTGTGTTGTCGTCCCCAAGGGGGGGTAGAACCCACAACGGAGCGTACAAGCATTGGACTCCGAGTAGGGGTTAGAACCCATCAGCGGAGTTGGGTTCACAATTGTCTCCGAGTAGGAGTAAGACCCATCAGTGGAGCAGCGAACTTCGGTAGGAATCTGAGTGAGGGAAATCCCAGCAGCAGAGTAAACTGAAATGGTTAGGAGCAAAATATAATTTATTTGATAATACAATAAAATACATGAAAATCAAAGTACAAGAGAGATCATGAATAGAGGTACTGCACTGTTTAGAGAGGAAAGATCCTATCACTCGATTGCTTTGTATTGGGTGATCGCGGGTTGTAGTTGGTAGGAGGTGGAGCGCTCGGCTGTTCGGATTCAAAGGCTGCTTCAAGTGTGAGGACATATTCTTTGAGGAAGCTCTAGTGGATGAGCTCTTCCAAGTACCTTCGGAGGCTCCCGCAATGGATGGTCTTGTGCCCCTTACTGTTGTGGTAGGAGCAGTATTTTATGCTCCGGGAAGTGAGGGATCGTATTGGATGGGTCTCGAACGCCTGACTCAGGGTTGGTCCTTGATGGTGTTGAAGACTCCATTGATAGGGAGCCAGAGCGGAGTGAATTGCTCTATCGGCTTGTAATCTCGGAGCGGACTTGGTAAGAGAATCGAGAGCGTGTCTCTTGTAGGCAGGTTGCCCCGGTTCCGATCTTGGCCATGGGCAGAGGTTTCGTGCGGAGACTTCAACTTTTCTCCTTCGTCACCATGCTTCGCGGAATGATTGGCAGAAGTCTTCATTGCCTTCTCCAACTAGATGTAGGGTTGAGCTCGAGATAGAACTTCGCTCATCTGAGTAACATTGTACTTCAGAAGATATTTGTACAGGGGGTGAATTGAGTGTAGAGACGTCCTCACCGCAATCGAAGACCTTAGTCAGTTGGCTTTGAAAGTAATCGATGTAGGATTGAGGTTGTCGCCCTGCCTCATTTTGACAGTGAGAAAGTGATAGTTGTTCCTCTTAGCCTCCTGACAAGATGCGTACTAGGTGAGGAACGCTTCGAACGCCTCCTCGAAGTTGTGGAGAAAATGTGGAGGCATGGAGTAGAACCAATCTCAGACCACACCTTTCAGACTGGAAGAGAAGGTGAGGCACATAAGCAGATTATTGCGGAAGTAGACTTCCATTTTGTCCCGAAAATACCTGATGTGTTGGACCGAGTCGCTCATTCCAGAGTAGTAGGTCAAGGTTGGAGTTGAAACTTTCTTGAAAACTCGCACTCCAGGATCTCTTTGTGGTGGGGGAATCGGAGACTTCAACAGCAGAAGGTGTTGATCGGCTGTTGAGCTACAATTTAGCCTCCTTGATCCGTTTTTAAATTAACTCGTTGAGGATCTTGATGTCGGGAGATTCTCCGATTCCAGGCTCGCTTTCCGACTGCTCAGTGTCTGGGTGTTCTCCAGAACAGCGATTTGGGCATGGAGTTGTTCATTGAGTTGCCTCAATGACTCCTGTTAACGGATGGTATTCTCGCGGTTGAGAGTCACCTGCTCCCCATCACGATCTGACTGGGCTTATTGCTTATTCATCTGCTCCTTCATGTCCGCAAGCATATGAATGAGCTGATCTTTGTACCACGGCGGGGAACTTGGATGCTGGCAGTTAGCCCTTGAGGCGGGAAGGAACCAGTGTCTTCGGTAGTATGTGGCTGATCAATCATGCCCTCAATGACGCTGATGGCCTTACCTTTAACGTGGCGCCATTGAAGGCAATGATTTGCTTTCTTAGTGCCATCGGAGATGTGAAAGAGGCTTTTTAAGAAGGTTTTGGGTCGGATGGGAGAGAGATCTTGAGTGTAGACTCAGCTCTCAATAAAAGCACCGGTTTGTGATAGATGTTTTCGTCACAAGTGATTGAACGATGGATCTTCACCACAAGCGAGACATAAAATGGGGTAATGCACGTAGATAAATACAACACAGAAAAGATGTACACAGAGATTTTACGTGGAAAACCTTAATCGGGAAAAATCATGGAGAGAAGGAGAAGCTTTACTACAATTGTAACGCCCCGATCCTGCAGGTACGGAGACGTTACTGCAACGTATATACGCAAGTCAGAAGTACCTTCACGTATATACGCTAAGCATCAGTACAGGCAAGAATCAGAGTACGGAAGCAAGTGGTGCATTATACATTCCAACATATGAGTACAATTACAAAGTTATCACCAGAGGTGATCCAATATTACATGAATATTACATCACTGACGTGCGCAATTGCGAGATTACAAGCAGATGTACATGGATGAATAGTACAAAAGGGCACTCACGAGTTTACTAAAGGAAACTCGAGAGGCACACAGGGGGCCTGGAAGGATGGAGCTCTGAACGGTCTGCTGAAGATCCATGCTACCGCTGTGCCACTCTGATCAGCAACTGGGAGAATCCACACGCTCCAAGCTCCATGACCTGGACATGAGAATCCAGGGGAGTCAAATGATACTCCCCAGGCAAGTGGTGAAGCAAAAGCCAGGTGGCGAGCGAGGGTAAGCACGTGTGTAACGATAAAACCGAATCATACTCATGCATAACTGGAGTACATAACAGGAATCACAACAGGAATGACAGAAGTCATAACAGGCATCATGACAGGTATAACTGGAATCATAACAGGTATGACAGGATATCCCTTACACTACATAAAGCCGATAAAAACCGATAAAACCGAGTAAAACCGATTACGAGTAAAACTGATCGTAAACACTTAGGTTACAGCTCCATGAGACTAGTACATCGAAGGAATAATCCAAACAAGGAAACCCTCATCTATATACCTTTATCTCATGTCACCGTAATCCAAGCGCATAAAACCCGAGTTACAAAACAGCACAGCAATCACATTAGCATATTATTATTATAGGGGCCGCCTAAGTTCCAAGCTTCAGTATGTGTCCCATTCCCACATACTTCCACTCACAACTTATATAGCCAGATTTGGAAACTGATAAAGTTCGA
The DNA here is from genome assembly GCA_038442645.1 of Agave tequilana. Lineage (NCBI taxonomy): Eukaryota > Viridiplantae > Streptophyta > Magnoliopsida > Asparagales > Asparagaceae > Agave > Agave tequilana. Next base: position 10,193 of record JAVJIF010006963.1, on the reverse strand, counting down.
TGAATCATGTTCTGGATGGGCCCCGTACATGCCCGGGACAACGGTTCAGGAGTATCCGGTGCTGAGCCGGAACGTACCGCTAGGTACCGGGACTTATGGACGCCCGAACAGGAATAGAGTATCGCAGATCCCATAGAAATAGGTCTAGGGCGTGTGCATACTCGGCAGGAATAATCAGGAGTAGGGGTGCCAGCACACCCCACGGAATCCCTGGTGGCCGCCAGGTGATCCCCAAGTATTTGGCCACGCGTGACTCGATAGTGCCACCATGAACATGATTAATCAGGGCCCATCAGTTTCCCCCAAACCAGGTGCAAGTTGTTTATTATAACTTACCAATATTAACAGATTACGGGAATAACTGGTCATGACAGGAAATGGCCCTACGATTCAAGAGGTGGCCCCCACAGATTCAAGAGGTGGCCCCCACCGTGTATGGTGTGGCACTTTGCTCTGTGTGGCACTTTGTTCTGAGGGGATGGATTCTAGAGGTGGCCCCCACAGATTCAAGAGGTGGCCCCCACCGAGTATGGTGTGGCACTTTGCTCTGTGTGGCACTTAGTTCCATTCAGGATAAAAGGCAGGATTCCCGTAATGTGATAATCACAAGTCAAGTATTAATATGACAGGGGTACATAACAGGCATAACAGGAGGCAGGTAACCAATCATGTCAAGAGGTTGAAATTAGTCTGGTGGCAAGTCATGTCATAACAAGGGGTCTTGCTAAGTAGTAGCATGTCAGGTGGTCAGGTAATATAAACAGGTATTAAATAGTAACATGAATGTAACAGGTATATGATAAAGTAATAGCTGAGCATAACCAAGCGGAGCTGCGGGACCTGACGGTCTCAATCACTGATAGTGAGTGACCGGAGGCTGAAGACCGAGAGACCTGCCGGCCCCAATCACCTCTCTTTCGAGATAGTGAGTGACCGGAGGCTGAACTGAGAAACCTGTCGGTCCCAATCACTTCTCTTTCGAGATAGTGAGTGACCGGAGGTTGAAGGGTCCGAGAGTACCTGCAATGTTAGTACCACATGAAATAGGAAAGCCAAGAATAAAGCGAGATCACTCGCATAATCAATGAAAATAGGAAGTCAAGAGGATAGCGAGAACACTCGCCTAAATCACCGGAAAGCCGAAAGGTCCGAAATCCACGGAACTCGGAACGCGCCATAATTATGGAAGGAGAGAGTGCGCGGGTTTTGAAAGTGAGACGCGAGGGTTCGCAGACGCGGGAGTTAGCGTCATGAAAATAACAGACACGGGAATAGTGGACGCGAGGCTTGCGTCGCAAGAATGGCAAACGCGGGAATAGCAGACGCGGGAGTCGCGTTGCAAGAATGGCAAACGCGGGAATAGCAGACGCGGGAGTCGCGTTGCAAGAATGGCAAACGCGGGAATAGCAGACGCGGGAGTCGCGTTGCAAGAATGGCAAACGCGGGAATAGCAGACGCGGGGTCCGCGTCGCATAGATGCCACAAACGCGAGGCTCGAAGCCTGCGTTTTAAATCAGGGCATGAGAATGCGGACGCGAGGATAAAACTCCGCGTCACGCCAACAAGGACAGAACACAGACGCGGGCACTTAGCTTCGCGTCGTGTTGACATGAGAAGGACGCATACGCGAGTATGGCTCCGCGTTGCATCAATACAATAACGCGAAGGCCGCGTTAAGGGATGGCCTAGACGCAGGAGGTAAACTCCGCGTTTTAACCGACAGGGATGGTCCAACTCCAAATCCAAACCATTAAATGGTGGAAGTGGAATACATATCGACCCGACTAAGGGAAATTCGGCCCCAATCCAAAAGGAGGGTACCGGCCCTAAGTCTTGCCAACGGAGAAGAACGCAGACGCGGACGTGGGTTCTGCGTCGCGTTTATCACAAGAAGAACATAGACGCGGGAATGGGCTCCGCGTTGCATTGATCGTTGTCGCTGAATATCACTAAATCGATCACCGGAATAATCGCGAATGATTACCGGAATGATCTTCGGTGATATTACCGACGAAAAGGAGCTCGGCCCAATCCAAAAGGAGGGGCCGGCCCTTGAAGAGATGATGGGGTGGTTAAGGCTTTTGATGAAGTGGTGAAGAGAGATAATGAAATGAAATGGAGAAGGAGGGTATTTATAGAGGTTTGGAATTTGGGAAGGTGATGCAAATAAATAAAAGAGAGGGGCTATTTGCAAAGTGGGGAGGTGAGGTGTTTCTCTTGGCCAATCATGGCCTGCCATGGTGAGGGGTGAGGTGGAGATATTTGTGGTGGAGTGTTGGAGAAGCTTTGGAGAAGCTTATGGAGGAAGCTTGGAGAAGCTTAGGGTGGAAGGAAAAGGAAGCTTGTGGTGGAAGCTAAAGAAAGAAAGAAAGAAAATAGGAAAGGAAAAGAAAATGGAAAAGAGAAGATATTCTCTTGGAAGTAAAAGTGGAAATAATTATAGTGGCGGATTCCCGGGATTCGGTTGCGGATGCGGAAATCTTTTGGGAAAATACCGGAATCGTCCCGAAATCAAGTATCTCGGAACGACCCGAAATAATTATCAAAAATCAAGAATATTATACTAAGAATCATGGTGAAATCCTTTTTAAGAAATACTTTATAGTTTTAAAACTAAAATCCCGGAACCAGCCAGCTACCGACTCCGGTGGAATTTTCATAAATTCATAAAATCCTCAGAAAAAGTATTTAAGTAAGAAATATGATTCTAAGAGATAATGTCTAAAGACTCTTCGAGAAATTCCAATCAGTTTGTAAATTAAAAATCCGGGAATCGGTCAGCGGCACTGGTCGACACGGTTTTGAAGATTTTCCATTTAATTCAGGAAAATTCCAGAAAATCATATAAAATCTAAAATATTGGAAAATAATATTTAAAACTGAAATCGGTCAAATCTGATTATCAGAAAGACCAATTCAAGTAATACACTAGGATCGGGTCCTCGGTTCAGACTGGGGCTGACTCCGAGACCGGGGATCCGGATCTAAGACAAAACGATCATATAAAGAATTCATAATACAAAATGAATACAGGAAGTAAATCGAAAAATACGATCGAAAAATCTGAATACGCAACTAAGTACGTATTCCGAGAACGGGGTATTACATTCCATCCACCTTACAAAAAATTGCGTCCTCGCAATTTCGATAAGGGGTAAAATGAACACAAAGGGGACATGGGTAGAATTCATACCAATTGAGATATGAAGCACTATAGGTAGGGCTCTCAAGTTGGCTGAATAATAATCTTCCTCCGCACTTCCGGCTGTATAAATCTTCGAACAATGCCGAATAATACTGACTGATAACATAACTTTGCAATAGAATTCCTGCTGTACTGCATACTTAATAGCCCTCCGAGAATAAGCCAGAATACTGAAGATAAAGGAAACCCTGATAGTACTGAGCATAATAAAGAAGACCGATAATTAAGAATTCCGACTGTTGACTTCTGAAAGATAACCAGATCAGGATCAATCTGGAGAATACCGAGCTTCATAGAGTTGGCCGAAGAGATCACATAATAGCTTCATTCAGAACCAGCCACTACCTCTCTAGTTTATCATATCTTAATGTTGGTATAAGGGCTTCATAAACCAAAACAGGGAAAGGATAGAGAGAGATTAGGAATCAAAGGAATGATGATCAAGATAGAATAGATAACTCTGCACTTGTAGTTGGAATGTATAACCAAGACTCTTGTATTCCAGTTGCAAATTTCTTTACCATTAATTTGCCGTCTGGACGTACTGAGGAAGTGAGAGCCTAAGCTCTGATACCATCCTGTAACGCCCGATCCTGCAGGTACGGAGACGTTACTGCAACGTATATACGCAAGTCAGAAGTACCTTCACGTATATACGCTAAGCATCAGTACAGGCAAGAATCAGAGTACGGAAGCAAGTGGTGCATTATACATTCCAACATATGAGTACAATTACAAAGTTATCACCAGAGGTGATCCAATATTACATGAATATTACATCACTGACGTGCGCAATTGCGAGATTACAAGCAGATGTACATGGATGAATAGTACAAAAGGGCACTCACGAGTTTACTAAAGGAAACTCGAGAGGCACACAGGGGGCCTGGAAGGATGGAACTCTGAACGGTCTGCTGAAGATCCATGCTACCGCTGTGCCACTCTGATCAGCAACTGGGAGAATCCACACGCTCCAAGCTCCATGACCTGGACATGAGAATCCAGGGGAGTCAAATGATACTCCCCAGGCAAGTGGTGAAGCAAAAGCCAGGTGGCGAGCGAGGGTAAGCACGTGTGTAACGATAAAACCGAATCATACTCATGCATAAAGGAGTACATAACAGGAATCACAACAGGAATGACAGAAGTCATAACAGGCATCATGACAGGTATAACTGGAATCATAACAGGTATGACAGGATATCCCTTACACTAACATAAAGCCGATAAAAACCGATAAAACCGAGTAAAACCGATTACGAGTAAAACTGATCGTAAACACTTAGGTTACAGCTCCATGAGACTAGTACATCGAAGGAATAATCCAAACAAGGAAACCCTCATCTATATACCTTTATCTCATGTCACCGTAATCCAAGCGCATAAAACCCGAGTTACAAAACAGCACAGCAATCCACATTAGCATATTATTATTATAGGGGCCGCCTAAGTTCCAAGCTTCAGTATGTGTCCCATTCCCACATACTTCCACTCACAACTTATATAGCCAGTTATTTGGAAACTGATAAAGTTCGATGAATCATGTTCTGGATGGGCCCCGTACATGCCCGGGACAACGGTTCAGGAGTATCCGGTGCTGAGCCGGAACGTACCGCTAGGTACCGGGACTATGGACGCCCGAACAGGAATAGAGTATCGCAGATCCCATAGAAATAGGTCTAGGGCGTGTGCATACTCGGCAGGAATAATCAGGAGTAGGGGTGCCAGCACACCCCACGGAATCCCTGGTGGCCGCCAGGTGATCCCCAAGTATTTGGCCACGCGTGACTCGATAGTGCCACCATGAACATGATTAATCAGGGGCCCATCAGTTTCCCCAAACCAGGTGCAAGTTGTTTATTATAACTTACCAATATTAACAGATTACGGGAATAACTGGTCATGACAGGAATGGCCCTACAGATTCAAGAGGTGGCCCCCACAGATTCAAGAGGTGGCCCCCACCGTGTATGGTGTGGCACTTTTCTCTGTGTGGCACTTTGTTCTGAGGGGATGGATTCTAGAGGTGGCCCCCACAGATTCAAGAGGTGGCCCCCACCGAGTATGGTGTGGCACTTTGCTCTGTGTGGCACTTAGTTCCATTCAGGATAACAAGGCAGGATTCCCGTAATGTGATAATCACAAGTCAAGTATTAATATGACAGGGGTACATAACAGGCATAACAGGAGGCAGGTAACCAATCATGTCAAGAGGTTGAAATTAGTCTGGTGGCAAGTCATGTCATAACAAGGGGTCTTGCTAAGTAGTAGTAGCATGTCAGGTGGTCAGGTAATATAAACAGGTATTAAATAGTAACATGAATGTAACAGGTATATGATAAAGTAATAGCTGAGCATAACCAGCGGAGCTGCGGGACCTGACGGTCTCAATCACTGATAGTGAGTGACCGGAGGCTGAAGACCGAGAGACCTGCCGGCCCCAATCACCTCTCTTTCGAGATAGTGAGTGACCGGAGGCTGAACTGAGAAACCTGTCGGTCCCAATCACTTCTCTTTCGAGATAGTGAGTGACCGGAGGTTGAAGGGTCCGAGAGTACCTGCAATGTTAGTACCACATGAAATAGGAAAGCCAAGAATAAAGCGAGATCACTCGCATAATCAATGAAAATAGGAAGTCAAGAGGATAGCGAGAACACTCGCCTAAATCACCGAAAGCCGAAAGGTCCGAAATCCACGGAACTCGGAACGCGCCATAATTATGGAAGGAGAGAGTGCGCGGGTTTTGAAAGTGAGACGCGAGGGTTCGCAGACGCGGGAGTTAGCGTCGCGAAAATAACAGACAGGGAATAGTGGACGCGAGGCTTGCGTCGCAAGAATGGCAAACGCGGGAATAGCAGACGCGGGAGTCGCGTTGCAAGAATGGCAAACGCGGGAATAGCAGACGCGGGAGTCGCGTTGCAAGAATGGCAAACGCGGGAATAGCAGACGCGGGGTCCGCGTCGCATAGATGCCACAAACGCGAGGCTCGAAGCCTGCGTTTAAATCAGGGCATGAGAATGCGGACGCGAGGATAAAACTCCGCGTCACGCCAACAAGGACAGAACACAGACGCGGGCACTTAGCTTCGCGTCGTGTTGACATGAGAAGGACGCATACGCGAGTATGGCTCCGCGTTGCATCAATACAATAACGCGAAGGCCGCGTTAAGGGATGGCCTAGACGCAGGAGGTAAACTCCGCGTTTTACCGACAGGATGGTCCAACTCCAAATCCAACCATTAAAGGTGGAAGTGGAATACATATCGACCCGACTAAGAGAAGTTCGGCCCCAATCCAAAAGGAGGGTACCGGCCCTAAGTCTTGCCAACGGAGAAGAACGCAGACGCGGACGTGGGTTCTGCGTCGCGTTTATCACAAGAAGAACATAGACGCGGGAATGGGCTCTGCGTTGCATTGATCGTTGTCGCTGAATATCACTAAATCGATCACCGAATAATCGCGAATGATTACCGGAATGATCTTCGGTGATATTACCGACGAAAAGAAGCTCGGCCCCAATCCAAAAGGAGGGGCCGGCCCTTGAAGAGATGATGGGGTGGTTAAGGCTTTTGATGAAGTGGTGAAGAGAGATAATGAAATGAAATGGAGAAGGAAGGGTATTTATAGAGGTTTGGAATTTGGGAAGGTGATGCAAATAAATAAAAGAGAGGGGGCTATTTGCAAGTGGGGAGGTGAGGTGTTTCTCTTGCCAATCATGGCCTGCCATGGTGAGGGGGTGAGGTGGAGATATTTGTGGTGGAGTGTTGGAGAAGCTTTGGAGAAGCTTATGGAGGAAGCTTGGAGAAGCTTAGGGTGGAAGGAAAAGGAAGCTTGTGGTGGAAGCTAAAGGAAAGAAAGAAAATATGAAAAGGAAAAGAAAATGGAAAAGAGAAGATATTCTCTTGGAAGTAAAAGTGGAAATAATTATAGTGGCGGATTCCCGGGATTCGGTTGCGGATGCGGAAATCTTTTGGGAAAATCCGGAATCGTCCCGAAATCAAGTATCTCGGAACGTACCCCCGAAATAATTATCAAAAATCAAGAATATTATACTAAGAATCATGGTGAAATCCTTTTTAAGAAATACTTTATAGTTTTAAAACTAAAATCCCGGAACCAGCCAGCTACCGACTCCGGTGGAATTTTCATAAATTCATAAAATCCTCAGAAAAAGTATTTAAGTAAGAAATATGATTCTAAGAGATAATGTCTAAAGACTCTTCGAGAAATTCCAATCAGTTTGTAAATTAAAAATCCGGGAATCGGTCAGCGGCACTGGTCGACACCGGTTTTGAAGATTTCCATTTAATTCAGGAAAATTCCAGAAAATCAATAAAAATCTAAAATATTGGAAAGAATATTTAAAACTGAAATCGGTCAAATCTGATTATCAGAAAGACCAATTCAAGTAATACACTAGGATCGGGTCCTCGGTTCAGACTGGGGCTGACTCCGAGACGGGGATCCGGATCTAAGACAACGATCATATAAAGAATTCATAATACAAAATGAATACAGGAAGTAAATCGAAAAATACGATCGAAAAATCTGAATACGCAACTAAGTACGTATCCGAGAACGGGGTATTACAACAATTCTAGGGTTTCAGGAATTACAAAAATTTAGAGGGTGTAGCAGATTGGAATCTGAATAGAATTAGGATTGGGATTGGGATTTTGTCTCTTTTCATTGGAGTAGAAGGTCTACTTATACTTGACTAAGTCGTTGGCATGGAGGCAGACAGGTACGGGCGAGATCCTCATAACCGTACGATTTGCACATGTCGATTAGATTGTAACGGTCGTGATCACAGGTGCTAGTTTGTTGGGGTTACATTAAAGAAATTTTGCCACTATTCATAACTATCAGCATTGAAGGGTGTTACACGTCATAACGTGGAGGAATAACGTTGTCGCTGTGTAACTGTCGGCGGAGGTTAGGGGCGATCTGTTACTGGAGCTGCTTGGTTCGGAACTAAAGTCTTTGGAATGAAAGAAACTTGGAGCAGAGAAGGTCTTGAGGAAGTTGGGTATAAAATGGACTTCGGAGGGGAGCTCTCATGTTCCTAAGAGGGCTAGAAGGTGAGGGACACGTGTCACCATTTTAGATGGCGTGAGATTTTGACCACTACAATTATATAAGCGGAAAGTAGTAGCCTTACCCAATAGTTTAGGGCTGAAAATCTGAATCATCCATTTATTTCATGTACCAATCAATCCCTTATAACACGAACTCCATAAATCTATCATAGTATCTACTTAGCCTGCCGTTCAATCAAAATCCACGCCTATCCATTTGGTTTTATTGGAGTCAACATGATGAAGCATTCGTTTTGACTGTCTTTTTCATCACAATATACTCCATTTAGAGGCTCGGAGCTATACATCAGTTAACCCAAGTATTCATCTCAATCTCGATGTCAATGGCACATATAAAAAGCCTTCGCCTTAGCATTCCTGCTTTTCTGTGCATTACACACCTCTCTTTGAATGTTCTTTCTATCACCCTAGATTCAGATCAATATATGACTGACTTATATGTTTCGCTTCTTGAAAGTGAGATTGCAGTGAAGTAGACATCACATATTCACAACCTTTGGAAAAAAATTGAAGATTTCCATTTCGACGCCAGAATGTGTTGATATTCACTCTGTTTAGAACATTTTTCATCAAAAACAAAGTCAAAACCAAAAAGTAGAAAAGTATGATATAAAGAAAAGAGTAAAAGGAATACTCGAACAAATTATTATTTCAAAATTCAATTAACAACATAAAGGAGTTCAAGAAATGTTCAGAGCATGTGATATGAATATCTGAATATAACAGATGACCGATATTTCAAGATTAATAACACCCGCCAAGTCATGTTAATTTTAAAATAAAACGGACATACTAATGTGATGATGTGATTCACATAAACTACAAATAACTACCAAAACAATTAAAGTGAAAGGTAGCTTTATTTATTTATATGTTCTGATTAAACCCCTGTTCGTGTATAAGAAAGTGAAAACTATTATCGTTTTGCACATTGTGCTTTGAAAAATCAAATTACCTGTCAAAAGTAGGTACAATGAGATTCAGAATGGTATTTCCCCTGTTTGACAAGAGCCTAACCTTCAGTATATCACCAGACTCAACTACTGGCATTTGGACAGCCTAAACTCTCAAGTAGAGATGTCGGTGACAATATGACAGAAACAACAGACAGAAGAAAGAGATGGCTGAGGGAAAGAAGAAAGGGTAGGTACAGAGAAGGAAATGAAATGTAATGAGAAAATAACGTCCTGTGCGTAGCTAATTAGCAATTATTCATTTTATGAAATCACCAGGTAGAATGTGACTTCTATAACAAGAGTATTTCCTCACATTCCAGATATATATTTTTTCTAAGCTATCAATCAGCCTAAGAATTTTCAAAAAACTTGAGCATCTAGAGTTTAAGCACCCCAGGACGGCCCAAGTACTGCAGCAGGTTCTTCAAAACCTGTGTTTGCTTCATTGGCCAAGCACACATTTTTGCACCATTACATGTAAATTTTGCTATTGATCATAGGCCTAACTCAAATATTTTCAATTACCTACCATCAATTATCAAAATAACCCAATTGATCACTCATGACTGGGGCTGTATGATTAACTTTTGTCTTAAATAGTAAATATCACACTGAATTCCACTTGAGAATCTATGATTCCAAGCATATTTTGTTTTGCCTTACATGAAATGGCCGTTCCATATTTCTCTAAATTACAGATGCAACTTGTCATCACAACCAATGATAACCTTCACAGATCTAAATTCACTCACCTATCTTTCAATTGCCTCCCCAGCATTAATCAAGAATAAATATTACTCATGATTGGTTGTTGTACCATTAGCCTTTATGTTACATACTACACATCACATTAAACTCCAAATGATTGCTTAAGTCAATGCCAATTGAGAATCTAAGATTCCGATCTTGTTCAGTTTTCCGTCACTTGAAGCTG